>MU700010.1:20804-67315 GCA_026770625.1 Nicotiana glauca | reverse complement strand
ATATATATATATATATATATATATATATATATATATATATATATATATATATATATATATATATATATATATATTATATATATATACACACACACACAAAAGTGCAAGGGAGAAACAATAAGAATAAACAATTAAAGCGGGGGAAGGGAACATGCTTCAAGGGCAATAGATAGAAATAAAATATCAAGAATAATAGATCGTACATCTACAGTTTAGCTTCTAACACAAAATAAAGATATAAGTAAACTTTCATATTCCACACATCTGGCTGCAGGAGTGCAACCCGATCCCATTTCTCAATATCTCGTGGTAGGCGTACCACCCGTTACCATTTCATAATACTTGTGGTAGGTGTACCACTCGCTCCTATTTAAATATATCATGAGTGGTAGGCGTACCACTCGCTCCCATTTCAATATATCATGTGTGGTAGGCGTACCACTCGCTCCCATTTCAATATATCATGTGTGGTAGGCGTATCACTCGCTCCCATTTCAATGTATCATGTGTGATAGGCGTACCACTCGCTCCCATTTCATCAAAATCTTTAGTGGTAGGCGTACCACTTGCTCCCATTTCATCAATATCTTGTGTGGTAGGCATATCACTCGCTCCTATTTCAATATATCATGTGTGGTAGGCGTACCACTCGCTCCCATTTCATCAATATCTTGTGTGGTAGGCGTATCACTCGCTCCCATTTCAATATATCATTTGTGGTAGGTGTACCACTCGCTCCCATTTCATCAATATTCTATTGTAGGCGTATCACCAGCTCTCATTTAATCAATATCTTCTGGTAGGTGTAACACCCTCTCCCATTTCATTAAGTCAACAGTTCTTCCAAATATAATTTACTCTAACAAATACAACAATTAATACGAATTCAAAAGACAACAAGTACACAAAAATTATGATTCACTGAGGAAAATAAATAATGAAAACTAGCATTTAATTCACATAAACATGTACCAATTATGGCATAAATTCAATAATAACAAGTAACACAGTAAAGGAAAATGTCACGTAAAGAATCACATTAATAGTAGAATAAGACAATTAATGCACCTGAACTAATAACGATAATAATTCATAACAACGGCAATAAGTGCACGGCATCACCCTTCGTGCTTTTACACTTTTCCTCACCCAAACAATAATTTCAAACAAGGTCAAGGGAATAAACAAAACGGTAATAGAAATCCCGGCAAGGGAACACAATTAAACAATTAAATTCCGACAAGGGTACAATAATTAAGCAATAAAATTCCCGGAAAGGGAGATACCAACAATTTAACAAAATATCTCAGCAAGGAAATTATTTAATACTTCTTTCTCTTTCTTTAATTTCTTACTTGTAATTCATTTTACCACTTGAGCCAATGCTCCAAAGAGTTCAATCATCTCATATACTTTCTCAATTCACCTTATAACTTGAGCAAATGCTCCTCAAATATTAAGTATCACAATTTCTTTCACATGCTCTTCACAAATTATAGAAGTCATCATCTAAACATGGAAGATATAACGAAATCCGAATATTCGCAATATAAAGACTCACGGTCATGCTAGACACCAATGTATAGATACTCGTCAACCATGCCTATACGTCGTACTCGACAAATAGCAAGTAGCAAATGAGACTCAACTCCTATTCCCTCAAGCTAAGGTTAGACCAAACACTTACCTCGGAGTTCTATGGCCAATTCAATCCTTAAGCACCACTTTTCCTTTTGAATTTGTCTTCAATTCAATCGTATCTATACACAATTGATTTAATATCATCAATAATACTAAACAATCCAATCCAAATGCCTATATTTATTTTTCTAAACATGCTGCCAAAAATTCTAAAAATCGACCCCGGTCCCACTTGGTAAAAACATGAGGTTCGGACCAAAATAAATTCACTCATTTACCCACGAGGCCAAATATATAATTTGCATTCAAATCCGACAACAAAACGAGGTCAAATTCAAGAAATATTTGAAAACCCTAACCCTACCCAATTCTCTAATTTTCCATCTATTTTTACATGTTTAGGCCTAGGAATTTAATTGATATTGATGGAAAATGAAGAAAATGAGTTAAGCAACACTTACCCAAGAAACTTTGGTGAAGAAGAGCTTCAATGTACACCTATGGGCCTTGGAGAAGAGGGAGTTCGTGAAAAATTGAGAACTCCCGAAATGGTTCTGTTTTGGGACTTAAATCGCTGGGCACAAATTTTCCCTTCGCGTTCGGGACAAGGGGGGGTCGTGTTTGCGAAGGATAGGGCTAACAGGGAAGAACAAAAATACTGGGGGTCCAAATTTTGCCTACATGAACGCGGTAGGCCTCACGCGAACACGTAGAAGGAACAGAAAAAGGCTTCGCGATCGCGAGGGCCTCCATGCGAACGCGAAGAAGAACAGGATGAAGCTTTGCGAATGCAAGAACTTCATTGCGAACGCGAAGAAGAAACATGCCAAGGCATCGTGAATGCGGGTAGGTGGTCACGAACGCGAAGAAGAAGTGGCCTGTGCACAAATTGCAGATTTTCTGCAATTTTTCTAAGTCCAAAACCACCCTGACACCTATCCGAAACTCACCTGAGCCCTCGAGGCTCCAAACCAAACATGCACACTGACTCAAAAACATCCTACGAACTTAACCGTGCGATTGAATTGCCAAAATAACATAAAAACAATGAATTAAGCCATAAAATCCATGATTTCCTTCAATTTTCATAAAACTGCAAATTTTTCATTTTAAGTCCAAAACACGTCAAACGACATCCGTTTTCAACCAAACTTTACAGAAAGCGATTAAACCACATATAAGACCTGTACCAGGTGTCGGAACAAAAATACGGGCCCGATACCATCACCTTTTAATTAGTTTTCATTTTTATTTTCCTTAAATATTTTTAGAAAACAATTTTACTCAAAAAATTATTTCTCGGGCCTGGGACCTCGGAATTTTATTCAGGGCAAACGCCCAAGTCCCATATTTTTCTACGGACCTTCCGAGACTATAAATTCACGGGTCCGGGCCCGTTTATCCAAAATGTTAACCGAAGTTAAATTTATTCATTTTAATATCAAAACTTAGCAAATTTTCACATAATTTAATATTTGAGCTTCCAGGTACCCGTACGGACTGCGCACGCAAATTGAGGCGACTATAAATGAGGTTTTCAAGGCCTTGGAAGTTCGGAATGGATAAGAAAATAGTGATGACCCCTTTGGGTCGTCACAATCTTTACCTCTAAAACAACCGTTCGTCCTCGAACGAACATAAGAAGGAAGTACCTGAGTTGGGGAATAGATGGGGATAACGGCTCTGCATATCAGTCTCGGACTCCCAGGTCGAAGCCTCAGGAGGCTGACCTCTCTACTGAACACAAACAGAGGGAAAACCTTTGGATCTCAACTGACGAACCTGCCGGTCTAAAATAGCCACTGGCTCCTCCTCGTAAGACAAGTCTTTGTCCAACTAGACAGTGCTAAAATCTAACACGTGGGCTAGTTCGCCGTGATATTTTCGAAGCATGGATACATGAAAAACTAGATGTAGGGTTGATAAGCTAGGCGGCAATACAAGTCTATAATCCACCTCTCCTACTCGATCAAGAATCTCAAACGGACCAATGAACCTAGGGCCAAGCTTGCCCTTCTTCACAAATCTCATCACGCCCTTCATAGGCGACACTCGGAGCAACACGCGCTCACCGACCATGAAAGCTACATCTCGAACCTTAAGATATGCATAGCTCTTTTGCCTGGACTGAGCTGAACGAAGCCTTTCCTGAATAATTGTGACCTTATCCAAAGCCTCCTGAACCAAATCTGTACCTAACAACCGAGCCTCTCCCGGCTCAAACCATCCAATTGGAGACCGGTACTGCCTACCATATAAGGCCTCATAATGAGCCATCTGGATGCTCGATTGGTAGCTGTTGTTGTAGGCAAACACCGCTAAAGGCAAGAACTGATCCTACGAACCTCCAAAGTCAATTACACAAGCTCGGAGAATATCCTCCAAAATCTAAATAGTCCATTCTGACTGCCCTTCCGTCTGGGGATGAAATGTTGTGCTCAACTGTACCTGGGTGCCTAATTCCCACTGAACTGCTTTCCAAAAATGAGAGGTAAATTGCGTACCTCGGCCTGAAAAAATAGATACCGGCACACCATGTAAGCGAACAATCTCCCGGATATAAATCTCCGCTAACCTCTGGGATGAATAGGTGACTGCCACATGAATGAAATGTGCTGACTTGGTCAGTCTATCAACAATAACCCAAACTGCGTCGAACTTCTTCCGAGTCAACGGAAGTCTGGTAATGAAGTCCATAGTGATCCGCTCCCACTTCCACTCGGGAAGCTCAATCCTCTGAAATAAACCACCAGGCCTCTGATGCTCATACTTAACCTGCTAACAATTCAAATATCGTGCTACATATGCCACAATATCCTTCTTTATTCTACGCCGCCAATAATGTTGTCGCAAATCCTGATACATCTTCGCGGTGCTCGGATGAATAGAGTATCGGGAACTATAGGCCTCCTCTTGAATCAACTCTCGAATCCCATCCACATTTGGTACACAAATTCGCCCTTGCAATCTCAAAAATCCATTAGCATCTAATGTAACCTGCTTGGAACTTCCTCGCTGCACCATGTCTCTAAGTATACACAAATAAGGATCGTCAAACTGTCGATCACGGATACGCTCCAATAATGAAGAGCGAGCGACCGTGCAAGCTGGCACTCGGCTAGGCTTAGAAATATCCAGCCTCACAAATTGATTGGCCAAAGCCTGAACGTCTAACGCAAGCGGCCTCTGAATGACCGGAATAAAAGCAAGACTGCCCATACTGGCTGACTTCCTACTCAAGGCGTCTGCCACTACATTGGCCTTCCCGGGGTGGTATAAAATAGTGATGTCATAGTCCTTAAACAACTCCAACCACCTGCTCTACCTCAAATTCAACTCTTTTTGCTTAAACAAGTACTGAAGACTCTTGTGATTAGTGAACACCTCACATGCCACGCCATATAAATAGTGCCTCCAAATCTTCAATGCGTGAACAGTAGCTGCCAACTCCAAATCATGCACTGGATAGTTCTTCTCATGAATTTTCAACTGTCTCGAAGCATAGGCAATGACTTTTCCATCCTGCATTTACACTACACCAAGCCCAATATGGGAATCATCACAATAGATTGTATAAGGCCCTGAACCTGTGGGCAAAACCAACACCGGTGTCGTAGTCAGAGCTGTCTTGAGCTTCTGAAAGCTCGTCTCACACTCGTTCGACCATCTGAACTGGGCACCCTTTTGGGTCAATCTGGTCATCGGGGCTACAATAGATGAGAACCCCTCCACGAACCGACGATAGTAACTTGCTAATCCCAAGAAACTCCGAATCTCTGTAGCTGATGTGGGCCTAGGAAAGTTCTTGACTTCAATCTTCTTCGAATCAACTTGAATACCCTCTGCGGATACAATATGACACAGGAATGCAACTGAATTCAGCCAGAACTCACACTTGGAGAACTTGGCATATAACTGACTATCCTTCAGAGTCTGAAGAACCACTCTGAGATGCTACACATGCTCCTCCTAACTGCGGGAGTATATCAGAGTATCATCAATGAACACTATCACGAATGAATCCAAATAAGGTCTAAACACTCGTTTCATCAAGTCCATGAATGCTGCTGGCGCATTTGTCAACCCGAACGACATGACCAAGAACTCATAATGCCTATATCGAGTGCGAAAAGCTATCTTAGAAACATCGGATGCCCTAATCTTCAATAGATGGTAGCCAGATCTCAAGTCTATCTTTGAAAGTACCTTGGCACCCTGAATCTGATCGAACAAATCATGAATTCTCGCCAGTGGATATTTATTCTTGATTGTAACCTTGTTCATTTGTCGGAAATCAATACACATTCTCATTTAACCATCCCTTTTTTTTCTTTACAAACAACACCGGTGCACCCCAAGGCGAAACACTGGGTCTAATGAAACCCTTCTCAAGAAAATCTTGCAACTGGTCCTTTAACTCTTTCAACTCAGGCCTGGACACATAAACAGGGCACTCAAAGAATCACTAGGCATGAACAGATACGGCGCAGAATGAAATCGAAGCTTCTCTACCATATACCAGAACGATACATGCACCTCCACCTCTAATACCCTTACCTCTACCTCTAGCATCTCTACCTATACCTCCTCAAGGCCTCCGAAGACGAAGCTGATCTATCACTGGTCCGTGTTGCTGCTCAGCTGAAGAAGCAGTACATGACCTCACCATTCGTGAAAAAACGGAGTAGAATTTCAATTAGCACTGAGAAACTAAACCGCACGACAAGAAAGAACAAATATGAAACTTTTCCTAACTCTGTAGCCTTTGGGGATAAATACAGACGTCTCCGTACCGATCCCTCAGACTCTACTAAGCTTGTCCATGAGTTGTGAGACCTATGTAACCTGGCTCTGATACCAACTTGTCACGACCCGAATTTCCCACCCTCGGGAGTCGTGATGGCGCCTAATAATAGGAGTTAGGCAAGCCAACTCTTATTTACCTTTATCGTTTTCAGGATTCTTCTTTTAACCATTTAAAAATAATAATAATATAAATGCAGCAAAATAATTTAAATGAGCGGAAGACTTAAGTTAATTAGACTAAATTAAATGCGAAAACTCAACATAATCCTCTATCCGAGAACTGGTGTCACATTACTCACAAACTACTAAGAATACTAAACACAAACGTTTGAAAGGAATATAAAACTGTTTGTCTCGAGTACATGAGATAACAGACTAAAAATAAAGATAGAGGAGACGTCGGGCCTACGAACGCCTGCAAGGCTACCTCAGTATCTCGCTGGTCGAAATGCTAACACCCGCGCTACTGCTACTGCTGTCCGAAACCTGTATCTTTGCAAAAGAGCACAGAGTGTAGTATCAGCACAACCGACCCCACGTGTTGGTAAGTGCCTAACCTAGCCCCAGCGAAGTAGTGACGAGGCTAGGACCAGACTCCAGATAAACCTATATAGATATATATATACAAAGACAACAGAGAAACTTCAAGAATAAACAATTTAAGCGGGTGAAGGGAACATGTTTCAGGGGCAATAGATAGAAATAAAATATCAAGAATAATAGAGCGTACATCTGCAGTTTAGCTTATAACACAAAATAAAGAGATAAGTAAACTTTCATATTCCACTCATCTTGTTGCAGGCGTGCAACCCGATCCCATTTCTCAATATCTCGTCGTAGGCGTACCACCCACTCCCATTTTATCATACTTGTGATAGGCGTACCACTCGCTCCCATTTCAATATATCATGTGTGGTAGGCGTACCACTCGCTCCCATTTCAATATATCATGTGTGGTAGGCGTACCACTCGCTCCCATTTCAATATATCATGTGTTGTAGGCGTACCACTCGCTCCCATTTCAATATATCATGTGTGGTAAGCATACCACTCGCTCCCATTTCAATATATCATGTGTGGTAGGCGTACCACTCGCTACCATTTCAATATATCATGTGTGGTAGGCGTACCACTCGCTCCCATTTCAATATATCATGTGTGGTAAGCGTACCACTCGCTCCCATTTTAATATATCATGTGTGGTAGCCTTACCACTCGCTCCCATTTCAATATATCATGTGTGGTAGGCATACCACTTGCTCCCATTTCAATATATCATGTATGGTAGGCATACCACTCGCTCCCAGTTCATCAATATCTTGTGTGGTACGCGTACCACTCGCTCCCATTTCATCAATATCTTGTGTAGTAGGCGTACCACTCTCTCCAATTTCAATATATCATGTGTGGTAGGCGTACCACTCGCTCCCATTTCATCAATATCTTGTAGTAGGCATACCACCCGCTCCCATTTCATTAAGTCAATAGTTTTTCCAAATATAATCTACTCTAACAAACACAACAATTAATATGAATTCAAAAGACAACAAGTACACAAAAATTATGATTCACTGAGGAAAACAAATAATGACAACTAGTAATTAATTCACATAAACATGTACCAATTATGGCATAAATTCAATAATAACAAGTAACACAGTAAAGGAAAATGTCACGTAAAGAATCACAGTAATAGTATAATAAGACAATTAATGCACCTGAACTGATAACAATAAAAAATCATAACAACGGCAATAAGTGCACGGCATCACCCTTCGTGCTTTTACACTTTTCCTCACCCAAACAATAATTTCAAACAAGGGCAAGGGAATAAACAAAATGGTTATACAAATCCCGGCAAGGGAACACAATTAAACAATTAAAAATCGACAAGGGTACAACAATTAAGCAATAAAATTTCCGGCAAGGGAGATACCAAAAATTTAACAAAATATCTCAGCAAGGGAATTATTTAATACTTCTTTCTCTTTCTTTTATTTCTTACTTGTAATTCATTTTACCACTTGAGTCAATGCTCCAAAGGGTTCAATCGTCTCATATACTTTCTCAATTCACCTTATAACTTGAGCCAACGCTCCTCAAATATTAAGTATCACAATTTCTTTCACATGCTCTTCACAATATATAGAAGTCATCATCTAAACATGGAAGATATAACAAAATTCGAATATTCGCTATATAAAGACTCACGGTCATGCTAGACACCAATGTATAGATACTTGTCACCATGCCTATATGTCGTACTCGACAAATAGCAAGTAGCGAATGAGACTCAACTCTTATTCCCTCAAGTTAAGGTTAGACCAAACACTTACCTCGGAGTTCTATGGCCAATTCAATCTTTAAGCACTGCTTTTCCTTTCGAATTTGGCTTCAATTTAATCGTGTCTATACACAATTGATTTAATATCATCAATAATACTAAACAATCCAATCCAAATGCCTATATATATTTTTCTAAACATTCTGCCAAAAATTCTAAAAATCGACCCCGGGCCCGCTTGGTCAAAACACGAGGTTCGGACCAAAATAAATTCACCCATTCACTCACGAGTCCAAATATATAATTTTCTTTAAAATCCGACAACAAAACGAGGTCAAATTCAAGAAATATTTGAAAACTCTAACCCTACCCAATTATCTAATTTTCTATCTATTTTCACATGTTTAGGCCCAGGAATTTAATTGATATTGATGGAAAATAAAGAAAACGAGTTAAGCAACACTTACCCAAGAAACTTTGGTGAAGAAGAGATTCAATGGACGCCTATGGACCTTGGAGAAGATGGATTTCATGAAAAATTGAGAACTCCCAAAATGGTTCTGTTTTTGGACTTAAATCGCTGGACACAAATTTGCCCTTCGCGTTCGCGACAAGGGGAGGGGGGGTCGCGTTCGCGAAGGGTAGGGCTGACAGGCTATCGCGTTCGCGAGCGGAGGAGTGCGAACGCGAAGAAGAAAAATACTGGGGGTCCAAATTTTGCCTACGTGAACGCGGTAGGCCTTACGCGAACGCGTAGAAGGAACAGAAAAAGGCTTGGCGATCGCGAGGGCCTCCATGTGAACGCGAAGAAGAACAGGATGAAGCTTCGCGAATGCGAGAACTTCATCGCGAATCCGAATATTAAATAGGCCAAGGCATCGCGAACGAGGGCAGGTGGTCGCGAACGCGAAGAAGAAGTGGCATGTGCACATATTGCAGATTTTCTGCAATTTTTCTAAGTCCAAAACCACCACGACACCTATCTGAAACACACTGAACCCTCGGGGCTCCAAACGAAACATGCAAACTGACTCAAAAACATCCTACAAACTTAATCGTGCGATCGAATCGCCAAAATAACATCAAAAACAATGAATTAAGCCTTAAAATCCGTGATTTCCTTCAATTTTCATAAAACTTCAAATTTTCCATGTTAAGTCCAAAATACGTCAAACGACATCCGTTTTCAACCAAACTTTACAGAAAGTACTTAAACCACATATAAGACCTGTACCGGGCGCCGGAACCAAAATACGGCCCGATACCATCACTTTTTAATCAGTTTTCATTTTCATTTTCCTTAAATATTTTCAGAAAATAATTTTACTCAAAAAAACATTTCTCGGGCCTGGGACCTCGGAATTCGATTCCGGGCATACGCCCATGTCCCATATTTTTCTATGGACCTTCTGAGACTGTAAACTCATGGGTCCGGGCCCGTTTATCCAAAATATTTTCCGAAGTCAAATTTATTCATTTTAATATCAAAACTTAACAAATTTTCACAAATTTTCATATTTGAGCTTTCAGCTACGCGTACGGACTGCGCACACAATTGAGGCGACTATAAATGAGGTTTTCAAGGCCTCGGAAGCTCGGAATAGATAAGAAAACAATGATGACCCCTTTGGGTCGTCATAGCAGATTGTTGACATCTTTACAAAAACATTGAGTGGAGAGAAATTTGAAAGGAACATGTTAGAATTAGGGATGATTAAGATCACCTAATGGAACCAGTTCAGAATGCACAATGAAAAAATATGAAAACAAAATATGAATTTTTTTTTGTTAGAAAATCTGAAACTTGTGTAAATAACTAGACTAATCTTTGCTCAGTCTCATACTGTGAATAGTATACTCTTGTGCCATGTGTCAATATGACTCATTGATCTCTAACAAAATTTTCTCTATTTTGGCAAATTGAGACATTATCAAGAGGATTATCAGTGAAGAACATGGTTCATCGGTTTTGGCTCATCTGAATAACGAGGTATCTTTTTTATACTCTGTACAATTTGAAATACTAATATTTAAATCATGATCAGAGTCCTACCGATGTCCAAAATCTTCACAAGCCTATCAAAATAATTTTGAACCAGTTCTGTTTTCAACAAGAATCCTCACCATGTTGAAATGCCTAGATTCTAGGGAAGCCTAATAGACTATTCAAATAGAAATTTTAGGTTGATTAGACTTCTATTTGACCTACTTAAAGCTGTCGTTGTGTATTAATTACCCTCCTCCCTTAAATTCATCATCATTATCCTTGCCACTCTCTTATAATTTCCAAAACCCGTCAAAAAAATTTCTCTCTTCTCTTCCAAAATCCAAACCACCCATCTTCTTTCTCACAGAATCTAGAGGGAATGACTAATCCCCAAGATAACACCAGTACACCTCCTCTACCTACACCCTCAGATTCCTCCACTACTCCTTAACACATCACTAACCCTCAACCTAGGAGAAGGCAAGTAAAAATGCTTGCTAAAAAAAACTATGGTTATAGGTGCACTTTCAAGCAAATTAAACACACAGTTACAGGCTAGTCAAGCCTAAGACTCCCCAAATTCTGATGAATCTTTCAAGTTTGCGAGTGAGGGGGAAGGAACTGGGTGTTCCGATTCTGAGCAGGTAACATCTGCGCAAAATCCTTCTACTGAAGTAATCTCTGATTTGGCAGAAAATTTAGAAAATCAATTTGTATTGGATGGGTCTGTGGTGGATGTGGAAACGACTGAGTCAAGAAGGAGAGGAGGTAAAAATAAAAGAAAAAACGAAAATGAGAGTGAGGGTGTGCGTAGTGATGAGATGGAAAAAGGGAAAGAAGTGGCTGATTCTTCACCCACCTCTAAAACTGTTAACTTGGGTATCTGTGGAGCTGAGCTAGAAAAGGTGGTAGAAAGTAGCAAGAAAAAGGGGGAAGTGAATGAGGAGAAGCTGCCGAAGGACTAGTTAATCTTGGAAAGCATATAGATGAACTTGGTTCATCTGTTGAAGAAACACTAGCAGATTTTTTAAAAAAGGTAGGCGATAGCTATAACCTGAAGAAAAAGAGAACTCCAAAAACAAAGACCCTTGGAATAGCAAGAGCTAACAAGAAAAGGAAGGTTGCTTCTTCTGACACTACTGATACTCCTCTCTCAAGGGGAAGGGCAACGAGGAGCAAGTTGAAGCAAAGTGAGGAGGAGTTGCAAAAAGCTATAGAAGAAAGTAAGAAGAAAAGGATGGACAAAGGGAAAAAAAGGTGGCAGAGCCTGTTGAGACTGTTGATGTGGATGACATAGACCCGATCCAGTAAGGTGAATAGGTGACTGTTGAGGTGAAGGTTCAGACCCCTAAGCCTAAGAAAGCCATGAATTCTTCATCTGTATCTAAATCTGTTGAGCCCTCTTCCTTAGCTAAATGGACAAGGTCTGCAGTGAAAGCCAAACAAGTGAAAATTACTGAAGAAGAAGAAGAAGACTAGAGTGGTGAAGAGGATGATGAGCCTGATAATGAATAGGACATGCTAGCCAAGTTTGGCAAACAAACTATCTTGAAAGGCAATCTCTTGAAGGATTTGGAGGAAGAAGGGATGGTTCTACTGCTTGAAAGTCTAGAGATACAGGGGTAGAAGGACATGGTCCTTCAATCAGATGGCAGACTGGCCAGAAATGAGGTTATTGAATTCATGAAAAATGCTGAGGCAAACGATGGAAGAGTCACCGGCCTAGTGAAAGGGGTTCCAATTTCTTTTGATGCAAAAGAGCTGGGTGAAAACCTTGGTATACCCCTCTGAAGGTTAGGATGATTACACAAGGTAGAAATGGCCAAGTTTGGACTCTCTTCCTACTGCCCTAGCCATTACTAGGAAATTATGTGATAATAAAGAAGTAAGTGAGCCAAAGTTCGATTATAAGAGTGAAATGAAGCATCCCCACAAGGAGTTGTTTGAATTCGTCACCAATTGTGCTGCCTAGGCAGGAAAGAAGGCACATTGCCAACTACATGGACATGGTTTTGATGGAATGTCTGGATAGTGGGCGGCAAATCAACTGGCCTGGGTTTATAATCAAGCTTCTAAATCAGGTTATCAAGGCTCCAAGGCCCATACCACTCCTTATGGCTTCATTCTCACTACTGTTCTTTATTATTGTAAGGTGCCTCTGAAGAAGTGGGAGATGGCCACAAGCGAAGACCATTTTGGAATCAATACTCTAATTGCTTGTGATCATGAGATCACTGCCATTCCCTATGAACCTGGTTCATCTAAAAAGACACCTGTAAATAGCAAGGACAGAGCTCTATTGTAGGAGAGTGGGGCAAAGGATGCTGAGATAGCAAGGCTGAAGACTCGTTTGGTAGAGGTAGAATCTGAGAGAGATGCTCTCAGAACTGAGCTCACAAAGGAAAAGGAGAATAATGATGGAATTCTTCAAGACATGCTGCACCTTCTCCAAGTCAAAACCCAAACCTCTAATTCTTCCAAGCCTTAATTTCATAGCCCTACCTAGACCTTTTCCTTGACCCAGATTCGGGATGTTTCTTTCTGTTGCTCGTGTTTTAACTATTTTTGTTTCTTTTTGTGGATTGTGGCAGAATCATATTCCCTATCAATGAAGTTTGCCACTTTTGCTCTTATTGACTGTTTACATTTCCTTGATAGTTCGAATGTATAATTGATTATTGATGATTAATCCATGAATGTATTTGCAGTTGCCCTAGTGGCCATGAGTAATTTTTAACATCTGAGAATTACACATTCTTATGCAACTTTTCAATTATGCTAAAAGGGGGAAACAAAATTATGTTTTAGACTCCGAACAGTGATGTTTATAACCTAATGAACCTGGTCCTTGATGATAAGTGAAAAATATTTCTAACATTACATTGATGTTGAGCTGAGTTCTAGTAGGGCCTAAGTATATGAAAAGCACAGAGTTTTCCATCATCAAAAAGGGGGAATTTATTGTCCCAAGTAAAGGTAAGTTTTGAAGACTGACAAAGGAACTCAGATATGAACCAGGTACATCCCAGTGGAGCACAAATACGGATAGACTTGAGCATGTGGGATGCACGTGAAAGAGATAAACCTAACTTGACAGAATTGATATCTCCTGATCCTGATCGAAAATGTTGCATAATTGATAAGCAGAAGGCCTGACTCAAAGAGAACACAGGTTAAGAAAGGGAATAAGTTAGAGGTTGAGATCAACTAGAACTCTTCCACCAAGGAAGAGTAGCATCAGAATTCTAGTCAATCTCTATTTACTAATTCTATAGATATCAGTGTTTTTCTCTTTTACAAGTAACACACATAAGCAGAAGTTAAATGTGAATTGAGAGCAAAATAGCAAGGCAATTTTGCAAGTGTTCATGTGTGATTCAAGGGTGCAAACCTAAAGCTACATGAACGAGATAGAAGAATCAGTTCCAAGTGTCTGTCTTTCATTCTAGTTCAATTGTAGTAGGTAGTTTTATATTGTTCCTTTCAGCTTTATCTAGAGGCAATTGTAATAGGTACTCAGAGTCTTCAAGTTAGAGTTAACTTGAAGTTGTCGCAACAGTTAGAGGTTGTGTGTTACAACGGAATTAGAGTTAGTCCCTGGTTTACAAAAGAGTTTTTGTAAATGCAATTGTTGGCTCAGTGATTTTAGTGGAGAGATTAGGAAAATCCTACGGGAAAGTAGGTCGTGATTTTTTCACCTTTTGAATCAGGTGTTTTTCACGTAAAATACTTGTGTTCTTTACTTTCCGCATTTACTATTTCTGCAATAGTAGGTTAAGGAACACTTAGAAGAACCATGTCCTTCCATAATCAGTTTAAGCGAAAAATCGGTCACCACATAAATTATTTCCTCTTATGTGATATTGAAATATAAAATATCGGCGTACAAGCGGTGGCCTTTTTGGAAATGTCTGGGCATTTACAATTGACATGATATTGTTGTTAACCACACCTATACTCATTGGCTGGACAATACAAAAAAACATATTCACCATACTCATAACAATTTCTACTTGTGGAAGGATTTGTTCCCTTTCTGTCTTTGGAGTTTATTCACTAAATTGTAACAACAATCAACGTAATAATCTTATTAAACTTTTTACTAGTAATGAAAGTCATCCAAATCAAATGATTTACTTAACTGTTAAATAGAGGAAGGTAATCTAGGAATTAGAGGAAAGGAGGAGTTCTCTAAAATGACAATGACTACTGTAAAGTGGACATGATTCAGCAGAGTTAATTGAAATGATAAATGGCAATTACATAAAATGTTCTAAACTATAATGTTTTTGTCCATTTCCCACACCCTCCTTTAGCAACTACTAGGAGCCCGTTTGGATGAGCTAATTGTAAATAGTTGATAAGCTTGAAGTTTTGAAAAGTATTTTTAATTAAGTGCTGAAATTGATTTTTTAATTAAGTATTTATGTATTTGGATAGACGTGCTGAAACTAATAATAAGCAGTTGATGTGTTTGGCAGAAAAGTGTTGATAAGTTGTTCTTTTATTAAAATGACTAAATCCTTAAATTTTAATAAAAGATTATAAATAAGAAAGTTTCTTTGTAAAGAAAAGGATGAACAACATATATAGAACGAAGAGAAAGTTAGAAAATTTATTTTGGGAAAAATATTTACTGAATTAAAAAATAATATTAAGGATAAACTAGTAAAAGTTTTAGTCAAACTAAAAGTGCTTATAAATCAGTTTGACCGGAGTGATGGGGGTGATGGCTGATTTTAGCTTATAAGCACTTACTTTTAAATATTTTGAATGTTTACCAAACGTACAAATAAGTAAAAATGTGCTTATAAATCAGTTTGACCGGCTTATAAACTTAGTCAAGGGGCCTCTAAGTATGTTACTACTTCCTCCGTTCCAATTTATGTGAACATGTTTGATTGGGCACGCAATTTAAGAAAAAAATAAAGATTTTTAGAATTTGTGGTCTTAAACAAGTTTAAATGGTGTCCAGAGTATTTTTGTAGTTATAAAAACTTCTCATTAAGAGTAGAGTTATAAGTTTAAGCTCAATTATTACTAAATTTAAAAAGGGTTCATTCTTTTTGGAACAGATTAAAAAGGAAATAGGTTCACATAAATCGAAACAGATGAAGTAGTATATATGGATTGAAGGCGGAACAACTACTAGTCTGACAAACTCTTGTGCTCATAGCACATCTACTAGATGCAATGACTCTTAATTTCTGATATAGTCCGTTACAAAAAAAGAAAAAAATGTTATTTGTAGACTACAATTTTCGTTAAAAAATTTATCAGCCTAAAAAGAAAAATGTGTTGTACAAGAATACACCAAGCATATAAGATGATCTATACAATAACCTATTCGTGAAATACCAAGTTGACATGCTAGCCACGTAGTACATAAAATGACTCAATTGAAATCTTAAAATAGTTCAACTGAAATCTTAACTCTACTATCAAAATTGTTTTTCTAATATAGCTGAGCCAAAAAAAAAAGCGATGAATTATTTAGGAGAGAGATGCTTAAAAACATCATGCATGATGTCATAAAAAAGTGTAAAATAGTAAGGGGTCGTTTGGTAGGTTGTATAAAATAATGCGGAATAAGGTGTATTAGTAATGCATGTATTAGTAATGCATGCATTAGTAATGCAAGCATTAGTTATGCAAATATTATTTCTTATCTATTGTTTGGTGTGGCGTATTAAAATTATAATGAATTGCATAATTTTTTTTAAAAATAGTTGCTTACAAAAATGTCCTCCATATTCTATAGCTTTAAATGACTTTAAGGACAATTTTGTCTTTAACCATACTAATGCATGCATTAAAGCCTTGGTATTACTAATGTCATGGTTTTCTATGCATTACTTATGCATAGGATAATGCCAAGTATGGTGTATAAGTAATGCATTGAACTAATGCTTGCATTATTTTTTCTAATAACTCCTACCAAACGACCCCTAAATTAAATAATCCAAGATGAGAGGAGATGGCAAAAACAAATGAAGAGAGAGAAACCTTAATGGAGACAGGGGTGGGGTGTCATGTCTTTCTTTCATTATTCTATTTCTATTTCTATGATGATAATCAGAAAAAACAAGAAAGGCTATCACTATCAAACCCAAAAAAGGAATAAAAAAATCTTCACTCTCTTTAATTGTTTGGTCCCTCCAGTCACAAAAGGCCAATAATAGTAAAAGGTGATACATCAAATCAAAATCAAAAAAGAGATATAGAATCTTAAATTTCTCTCATCTCTCCTTTTTTTTTTCAGAACCTTTCCCATTACGGCAAGGTGTTAGCCGTTTACCTTAAATTCTACACTTTAGCTCTATTCCCTTTTTGGATTAGAGGAGATCGTACACTTCGCTCCTTCTCTACACAAATATAGGTCGTTGGATCATAAACTAATTATGTATTAAGATTTTAATTAGAAGGCATTTGGACATACAAATTGTGATTTTTGAAAAAAAAATAGTATTTGAAGTAAGCAAAAAATTAATGTTTGAAATTTAAAATTATATTTAGATATGTATTTCATGTGAAAAAATGTTATAATTTTGTTAGAGAAAAAAAAGTTTTTTTTTGAAAAACTAGAAAAGTGGTCAGATCATTTTTTGATTTTTATAAAACTCATTTTCAAAAAGTCTTCAAAAGCTTACAAATTTTTATGGACAAACACGGTTTTGAAAGAAAAAAAAACGAAAAAACTATGAACAAACAGGTCCTTAATTCTTGTATTATCATGTCTCTCTATTTGTAGCAATATGTAATTTTATCTAATCTTTTACGTTACAATTCATGTATGAATTATTTAAATTATTATGGCTTCCAAACATTGTCACGCAGTGAAAAATGAACAGAGGATATAGAACTAAATATTAGAATTCGACTAAGAATTTTAGCACCATTATGAATTTCGATTTTTCACGAGGAAATATTTTAATTTTTTAATTTTTTAATTATTCTCTACAAATAAGACACCTTACTTTAAGGGTGTTTTTATCATTCTAGGTGCTTTCATCTATATTTGTTATTACATATATTCTTATTGCAATACTCTACCCCTTACCGATAATGCATGATAATTGTATACATTATAAAAGTTAATATCATTTAATCGAATAATAAAAATGATTACATAATGTAAGAGTTATACTTCCAAAATCAGACTTGGTATTAGTACTAATGCATACTTAGTTTATATCTAAATTTATATTGGTTTAAGGAAAATGAAAATGACCCTAAAAGCTTTTCATGAAAATCAAATCAATAACCAATAAATGCTCAATTAGCTAGGAGCCAAACCTATTATAGATAAAATCCTTAGGAAGTTCAAGAAATAGATGTGTAGATTATTAGGCCTTCCAAATCCAGAGAAATCTGGCTAAATTAGGAGCCAAACCTATTATAAATAGACTCCTTAATTAAGAAATTTAAGAAATAGATGTGTAGAGTATCCAACTAATGTTACTAGGCCTTCCAAATATACAACTCTTGCTCAATTAGGAACCAAACCTATTATATATACACTCATTATAATTTTAATAAGTATTATATTTAGAGTACAACTAAGCTTACTAGGCCTTCCAAATAACTTAACGCCTATCTGTAGCCATCGAATGAGCTACTCGTTCAAATGTCCAACAAAACAACTTTTCTTAGGAATTTTTACGATATAAATTGGAATTTTTGAAAAAATAGCACGGGCTGTCTTATTTGGTCACCCCTTTTCGTTTGTATCCATACCCCTTTTTTTTGTTAAAAGCATTTTAGAAAGTCAAATTCGCCCTTCAAGACTATTTGACAAAACTGTAGACTGCAGGACAAAACTCCAGCATGATTTGGTATGAAGTTTTTAGCATACATTAGAAAATTACATGTTACAAGACAAACACTTAGGCATGTTTAGTCTAAAATTTTAGCAAATGAACTAAAAACTTTAGCTTGTTTAGACTGAAGTTTCGGATAAAACTCATGACAAAACTGTAGACTGCAGGATAAAACTTCAGCATGATTTGGTTTGAAGTTTTAGCAAATGAACTAAATAACTTAAGCATGTTTAGTCTGAAGTTTTAAAAATTGAACTAAAAAAATTAAGCATGTTTAGTCTGAAATTGTAGCAAATGAACTAAAAAACTTAAGCATGTTTAGTCTGAAATTGTGGCAAATGAACTAAAAACGTAAGCATGTTTAGTCTAAAGTTTTAGCAAATGAACTAAATAACTTAAGCATGTTTAGTCTAAAATTTTAGCAAATGAACTAAATAACTTAAGCATGTTTATTATGAAGTCTTAGCAAATGAACTAAATAACTTCAGCATGCATTAGCAAAAACTCATTAGAAAATTACATACTGCAAGACAAAAACTTAAGCACGTTTAGTCTGAAATTTTCTCAAATGAACTAAATAACTTCAACATGTGTAAACTGAAGTTTAGCAAATGAACTAAATAACTTCAGTATGTTTAGACTGAAGTTTCGGATAAACTAAAGACAAATCTGTACACTGCAGGATAAATAACTTCAGCATGCATGGAACGACCCGGCCAGTCGTTTTGAAAATTTAAGTTTCGTTCAGCAACATAAGGTCTTGAGAAGCTTCATATCATATTTATCTACTTGCATGCATGGTTGAATTCCATTACCGGATGATTCGGAGTCGAATTTGGGAGAAGGATTCTAGTTTGGAAGATCAAGTAGTGAGAATTTGACAAGAATTTGAATTTTGAGTAAACGTCTCCTGAATGGATATTGGATGATCAAAACAGCTTCGTATGGTAATTTTGGACATAGGGGTACGTCCGGATACGGATTTGGAGGCCCGTAGGGTAATTTGGAGCATTTCGGGAAAAGTTGAAAAAGTTAAAGTTTGAAAAATGGAGAAGATAGACCCATAATTGACTTTTATGATATCGGGGTAAGAATATGATTTCGAGAGTTGGAGCAGTTTTATTATGTCATTTGGGACTTGCCTGCAAAATTTAGCATAATTCAAGGTTGGTTTGATTGGTTTCGACACGAGTTTTTCAAGTTGGAAGATTTGGAAGTTTATAAGTTTGATTCATGGCGCGATTTACATTTTCGGCATTTTTATGTGATTTGAGGTCCCGAGCGAGTCTGTGTTAGGTTATATAACTTGCTTGTGTTTTTAGACGGGGTAACAGGGGCCTCGGGTGTGTTTCAAATGGGCTTCGGGCAAATTTCTTCTATTTTTGGATTACTGGTTTCTGGTGTCTGGTATCCTCTTTCGCGATCATGTAGTTCCAATTGCGATCGCGTAATGTCCTGTTGATCTTCCCCATTGTTCTTCATTGTGTTCACATAGTACCTTCGCGATCGCAAAAGTCTGCTCTTCTTCGTGTTCACAGACCCTCATTCGTGTTCGCATAGTAGAAATTAGGAGCTGGGGGTAGGTGGCTATATTTTTTTTACGTTCGCGTCGGTTACCCCGTGTTCGCGAAAACTTCTATTTCTTACTCTTCGTACTCGTGTTCGCGCCCCTTCGCTTGCGTTCGCAATGGGCATTTCTTGGCAGCCTCATTCCTCCTCTTCGCGAACGCGAGCCTTTCTCCGCGTTCGTGATGCATAGTCACCTGGGCAGAATATAAGTTTCCCAAATCAAGTGTTAGAGCATTTTTATCATATTTTAACTTGTGGAGCTCGGTTTTCAGCGATTCTTTGTGGGTTTTTAAGCAAATTAATTGGGTAAGTGTTCTTCATCTAGAATTTATTATATTTCATGGTTTTGTCTTTATTTTTATCATTTAATTTGTGTTTTGAGTTGATGAAAATGGTAGTTTTTGAAGAAAGTTTTCAAAATGAAAAATCATGATTTCAAGGGTGAAATAGTATCGAAATTTGATAATTTTTGTATGGTTGAACTCGTATTAGTATGGGTATTCGATTTTTGTAAAATTTGTTAGGTTCTAAGGTGTGGGCCTAGGGGTAGACTTTTGGACCTATTTTTGGTTTTTGTTAAAGATTGAGAATTTATGATTCAGAATAGTTTCTTATGAGTTTTATTTGTGCTTTGAAATTATTTTGGTTAGACTTGAGCCGTCCGGAGGTCATTTCACCCAAGAAGTTCATTTTAGAGTATTAGTTTGTCTTCTTTGAGGTAATTATCTTGCCTAACCTTGTGTGAAGAGTTTTCCCATAGGATTTTAGTCTTCTATGTTGATTTTAGTTTGTGTACGTGAGGTGACGAGTGTGTGTTTGGACTTATTTGTGGGAAGTTGGTATTTTAAGATTCTTAGGTCCTTATATTCACTGAGTATGAAGTTGTTCTTGATATGACTAACTTCCTATTTACTGGTTTCACCTCTACCTGCTTAAATTAGAAATAATTTCTTTAGGATTCACTTTTATTGCCTATTTGATTCTTAATTCACTTAACAAAATATTTTACGTCTTCTATTGTCATGCTATCTTTTCATAACTACTTATCTTTATTTGAAATTACCATCATCTCATCTTATAACTGTTTAGTCTTAATTAAAGCTATGATTATCTTTTCACTACTTATCCTTGATTGAATTGCTCAACCTTAAAAGAAGATTAGACATCCTATATCATAGTGGACTTGTCTTTATTTGAAATTATTTAACTAGTGTTAGCTTCCTTATTGTTCTATTATATATTGTGGGATCGTTGCTACATATTGGTTTTCCCTTATTTAACTGTTTTCTTTATGCCTAGCATTCTTTAATATGGCTATTCATTGTGAACTAGTTCTACCATTTCTTTGTTATCTAAAGTTCTTGAGTTGATTTACTTGTCGTACTTTGATTCATTGTCATTATTGTTGTTGTACTTGTTATGGTGATGCACGATGTTTCTATCATCGTGTAACTGTTATCTCTGTTGGTTGTGCTGCATATTTACTTTGGGACTATGGAACGATATTCCGGGAGACCCTCCTACATATTTTCTCTACGGAACGGTATTCTAGGAGATCCCCCGGCACTGCATATTTACTTTGGGACTATGGAATGGTATTCTGAGAGATTCCCTAGTATTGCATATTTACTTTGGGACTACAGAACGGTATTTCGAGATATCCCCCTGCAAATTTACGTTTGGGACTACGGGACGGTATCTTGGGAGATCCCCTGTTGTTATCAGTGTGTTCCGAGATGTTGTCTCTCGTTGATTCTATTCATGTGTAAATATTCGACGAGACGTCCATTATTTTCTCTATGATTACTAGCTTGTATGAACTATGTTAGGACACTTGCACAATCATACACATAGCTAAGTACCCTTATCGAGTAAGAGGTTTTTCTTAATATTGTTGAATATAGATGTTCACCCTTGTTTACTCGCCTTCTATATGAGAGTGACTCTATTTGGCACGTGAGTTGTCAGCCTGAAAATGAGGTACGATGAGGGCACACGATGCCAGGTGTTATGGTTCAGGTATTGAGACCCGTGAGTTGTAACATGTTTGAGGTTAGGTACTTCGTGGAGTTTGTTGACTAAGACCTGATGTAAGAGCTGTCGTATTTGTTGAGTTATTACTTGTCCATGCTGTATTTGTGTTATCAGATTTGGTATGGTGTTCCGTTGTTATTTGTTATTTCCTTTCTTATTGTAATTACTGTAATATTAGCCATATTGCGTAGTTTTCGTGTAGAAATCATTCACTGTTGTTCCTATATTTATACTTGTTTAGTTTATTAGACCAGTAAGTGTCTTGATTGTTCCTTATCAGTACTCCACCGAGGTTAGTCTTGATACTTATTCAGCACCGGTGTGGTGTGCTCATTCGACACTTCTGTATATTTTTGTACAACTTCAGGTATTGGATCGTTAGTAGTTGTGCGGACCGCTGCTGTGGAGACTCAAGGTAAACCTGTTGCTGAGTTCTCAGGCTTCAGAGTCACCTTCTTATTTTGTATTTAACTGTTCACTCTTATTTCGAGACAATTGTATTTTAGAGGTTTTCTAGCAAACTCTGTAGGGTTTATGACTTGTACTACCGGTTTTGGAAAATTGTAAGTTTTGTAAAGATTTCATTATTGAGGCTGTCATATTTCCCTTATTATTGTTGTCATTCATAAATTGTTAGGCTTGCCTAGTCCCTAAGACTAGGTGCCATCACGATACCCAACGGAGGGAAAAATTGGATCGTGACAAGTTGGTATAAGAGTTTTAGGTTCATAGGTGCTACGAGTCATAAGCGAGTTTAGTAGAGTCTTCCGGATAGGTACGGAGATGTTTGTACTTATTTTCGAGAGGGTACAAAACTATTAGGAAAATCTCACCTCTTTCATTCCTATCGTGTGAGCTTATTGATCTTGGATGTTTGAACTTTTATCAATCTATTATCTCACTCATAGTGAGAAAACGAGCTGCAGTTATCGATGGCGCTACTCCTGGAACAGGTGTCGCCAAAGGTAGAGGCAGAGACCGATAAAGAGTATGTATCACAGCTAGAGCACCTACCAGAGAAATAGTTGAGGAGCCTCTAGTAGCTCCAGTTGGGGAACAGGTACCGGAGGCTCCTGTTGTTACCCCCAGACTTCAGGAGACTTTAGCATAGTTCTTGAGCATGTTTGGAATATTGGCTCAAGCGGGGTTGATTTAGGTTTCACCAACTACTTTACAGACCGGGGGAGGCACTCAGACTCCTGCCGCCCACACTCTAAAGCAGCGAGTTCGCGTTGGTTAGGTCCAAGGTATCATAGTGACACAACATGTGGTTCCAATTCAGCCTAGGATTAGGGCAGCGACATCTGAGGAAGGGCAACTTAGATTTGCAAGGTTCAAGAAATATGACCCTCCTACATTTAGTGGTTTGGCTTTAGAGGGTGCCTGATGTTTTATGAAGGAGTTCCATCACATTCTCCTCACTATGGGAATTATTGAGACGAGTGGGGTTGCGTTTACTACGTTCCAGCTTAAAGGAGCGGCTAATCAGTGATAACGGGCATATGAGTTGGGTAGCCCGGCCGATGCATCTTCACTTACATGGGTTCAGTTTTTAGAGATATTTTTGAGAGAATTGTACCTTATTCTCTCCAGGATGCATGGCGCGAAGAGATTGAGCAGCTGTACCGGGCACTATGTCAGTATTGGAGTATGCCTTCAGATTCAGGGATTTGACTAGACATGCACCTGCCTTGGTCGCAACAGCTAGAGAGCGAGTTCGTAGAGTCATTAAGGGGCTCAGGCATGCTATTCGGTTCAGCATAGCTCGAGAGTTAGAGTCAGATGTTTTGTTTTATCTTATGGTAGGATCGCTTGTCTGTTAGAGGGCATGTGGGACCGGGAGGGAAAGGACAGATGAGATCAAGAGAGATGGTGCAGGGAGGCGAGGAGGCCTTGTAGGCCAGAGAGATCCAATGGTCCTTATTTTGGAGGCAGGGTGCGACATGGTAAAGGTTTTATGAGTCAGCCAGTTCAGTTTGCACTTCTAGATTTGTACAGTGATTCAGGTGTTCATGGGTCTCAGAGTACCCATACCGCACAGTTCCCACAGCCACGTCAGGAGATAGGTTGCTTTGAGTGTGGAGATACTAGCCATATGGTGAGAGATTGTCCCAGATTTTGGACAGATGTGTCACAACGAGGTATTCAGGTGAGTATAGGCCACCTAAGAGGGGAAGGCCTGGACCATCGATATGTTTCATATGGTAGGCTCAAGTCTGTTGCGCTAGATGAGGTCATACATGTATGCTTTCGGTTCGTTCTAGAGCATCACCATCCGTATTTTGTTACAGTTTTGTTTATCGGGGCGAGTTTCCTATTTTTTCTCCACCTATGGGTGATTTCATGACTTAGTATTGTATTTACGTGTTTGACCTATTGGGAGATTTTATGAGTGGAAGTCGTGACTAACATATTGTTTTTATTCATTATTGAGAGTTACGAGACTAGTACTGAATTCCTCTTGTCCATTACGGTAGACCGATGTGATTTTCTAAGTATTTGGTTACGAGTTGTGATTTTAATGCTCCACCGGTATGGGAGCCAATACGTATTGTAGTTTTGTTGACGAAATTGATCTAGTGAAATGTGCCAGTTAGTTGACGTATATCCTATTGGTGATTTAGATTTGAGGGCGTGACCGCCGTAATTTTATGTGATTTGATGTGTTTGAGCCGGGTTGTGTACCGCGATGATAGTTGTGTGAGGATAAGGTCCTTGTAAATTGTTCATATGATTGAATTCTTTCCTTGTTGTATTATTTTGTAGGTTAGTATTGATAGAGAGTTGCTCCCGTCGGGCTTGTTTGATAGTTCTCTAATGTGTTTCCATTTACATATTCAGTCATTGTCGTTATGTAATTCTAAATTTTAGCTTGTAGGGTGTGTGGCCGATGGTGTTAGCTGTGACTTATTGATTCGGGTGTTTAGTTAAGAGATTTTCGTGGTTCTTGTATCATTATCAGTTTTGTGGAGGTTTGAAACAGGTTCCTATTGGATATGAGGCTAATGGCCGATGCTGGATTTAATTTCAAGAAGATATTGTGATTAGAAATATTTATTGTGGGCCTATGTGTTATGTGTCATGTTGTGTGGTTGTACTTTATAGGTGTAGACATGAGTTGATGCAGCTGGTTAAGATTGATACCGAATATGGTTTAGAATCGAGCCTTTTAGAAATGATTGGAAGGTGAGAATTTTGGCTCTAAGGTTTATTGGTATTTTTAGAAAGGCTAAATTACACTTGAGTTGGAGTCGTCAGGATTATGTGTATTGGGGAACGTGGGGTCACTGTGGGTGTATGTTGGGAGTATGTATTCAGTTATTTGAGGACTTCAAGGCGTATCTAGGCACGTTTGAGGATGAACGTTTGTTTAAGGGAGGGAGGATGTGACGACCCGGCCGGTCGTTTTGAAAATTCAAGTTTCATTTAGCAGCATAATTTCTTGAGAAGCTTCATATTATGTGTATCAACTTGCGTTGATGGTTGAATTCAATTATTGGATGATTCGGAGTTGAATTTGGGAGAAGGGTTCTAGTTTGAAAGATTAAGTGGTAAGAATTTGACCGAAGTTTGACTTTTCAGTAAACGGCTCTGGAACAGTTTTTGGATTATCTCAACAGGTTTTTATGATAATTTTAGACATAGTATTATGTTCGGATTTGGATTTGGAGGTCCGTAGGGTAATTTGGAGTATTTCGACGAAAGTTGGAAAAGTTGAAGTTTGGAAAATGGAGAAGTTTGACCCATAGTTGATTTTTTTGATATTGAAGTCAGAATGCAATTCCGAGAGTTGGAGCAGCTCTGTTATGTCATTTAGGACTTACATGCAAAATTTGGCGTCATTCCGGGTTGGTTTGATTGCTTTCGACACGTGTTTGAAGTTGGAAGATTTGGAAGTTCATAAGTTCGATTCATGGCGCAATTTGTATTTTTGGTATTTCTTCATGTGATTTGAGACCCCAAGCGAGTCTGTGTTAGGTTATAGAACTTTTTTGTGTGTTTAGAGGAGGTCTCGGGTGTGTTTCGGATGGGCTACGAGCCAATTTCTTCTATTTTTGGATTGCTGGTTTCTGGTGTCTAGTGTCCTCTTTTACGATAGCGTAGTTCCAGTCGTGATTGCGTAGTGTCCTATTGATCTGCCCCATTCTTCTTCATCGCGTTTGCATAGTACCTTCCCGATCGCGAAAGGCTGCTTTCTTCTTCTTTGCGTTCACAGTACCTCATTCGCGCTCGCATAGTAAAAATGAGGAGTTGGGGGTAGTGGCTATTTCTTCTACGCATTCGCGTCAGTCACCCCGCGTTGAGCTTCTATTTCTTACTCTTCACGCTCGCTCCCCTTAGCTCGCGTTTGCGATGGGCATTTCTTGGCAGCACCATTCCTTTTCTTCGTGAACGCGATCCTTTCTCCGTGTTCACGATGCATAGTCACCTGATTAAAATATAAGTTTTCCAAATCGAGAGTTAGACCATTTTTATCATATTTTGACTTGTGAAGCTCAATTTTGAGCGATTCTTTGTCGGCTTTCCTAGAAAATTGATTGGATAAGTATTCTTGATCTAGAAATTTTTATGTTCCATGGTTTTGCCTTTATTTTTATCATTTAATTTGTGTTTTGAGTTTAGGAAAATGGTGGTTTTTGAAGAAAATTTTCGAGATGAAAAATCATGATTTGAAGGGCAAAATGGTATCGGAATCTGATAATTATTTTATGGTTGAACTCGTATCGGATTGGGTATTAGGTTTTTGTAAAATTTATCGAGTTTCTAGGTAAGGGCCCGGGTCAACTTTTGGAACGATTTTTGGATTTTTGTTTAAGATTGAGACTTTATGATCCAGAATAGTTTCTTATCAGTTTTATTTGTGCTTTGAAGTTATTTAGGTTGGATTTGAGCCGTCTGGAGGTCATTTCAACCAAGAAGTTCTTTTTAAAGTATCGGTTTTTCTTCTTTGAAGTAAGTATCTTGCCTAACCATGTGTAGGGGATTCCGTCTAAAGATTTGAGTCTTCTATATTGATTGTAGTTCGTGTATGCAAGGTAGCTAGTGCGAGCTTGGACTTATTTGGGAAGTTGGTCTTTTAGGGTTCTTAGGTACTTATATTCACTAAGTATGAAGTTGTTCTTGATATTACTGATTTCTTATTTGAGTCTTCTATGTTGATAGTAGTTCGTGTATGCAAGGTAGCTAGTGCGAGCTTGGACTTATTTGGGAAGTTGGTCTTTTAGGGTGTCCTTATATTCACTAAGTATGAAGTTGTTCTTGATATGACTGAGTTCTTATTTACTAGTTTCACCTCTACCTGCTTAAATTACAATTAATTGCTTTAGGATTTACTCTTAAACCTTATTTGACCCTTAATTGACTTAACGAAATATTTTACATCTTCTATTGTCATGCTATCTTTTCATAACTACTTGTATTTATTTGAATTTATCATCATCTCATCTTATAATTTTTATTCTTAATTGAGACTACGATTATCTTTTCGCTGCTTATCCTTAATTGAATTTTTGAATATCCTCGAAATTGTTCAACCTTAAAGAATATTATGCATCCTATATCTTAGTTGGCTTTTTCTTTATTTGGAACTATTTGGCTAGTGCTAGCTTCTTTATTATTGGATTGTATATTGTGGGATCATTGCTGCATATTAGTTTTCCCTAATTTAACTGTTCTCTTTACGCCTAGCATTCTTTACTATGGTTATTCCTTGTGATCTGGTTCCACCATTTCTTTTTTATCTAAAGTTCTTGAGTTGATTTACTTGTCGTACTTTGTATCATTGTCTTTGTTATTGTTGTACTTGTTGTGGTGATGCATGAGGTTTCTGTCGTGTTGTAACTATTATCTCTGTTGGTTGCGTTACATATCTACTTTGGTGATACAGGACGGTATTCCAGGAGAACCCCATGCATATTTATTTTGAGACTACGGAACGGTATTCCGAGAGATCCCCAGCGCTGCATATTTACTTTGGGACTACAGAACGGTATTCCAAGAGATCCCCAGCACATATTTACTTTTGGACTACGGAATGGTATTTCGGAAGATCCCTCTGCACATTTATGTTTGGGACTACGGGGACGGTATCCTGGGAGATCCCCTGTTGTTATCACTGTGTTCTAAGTTGTTGTCCTATTGATTCTATTCCCGCGTAAACATATTATGTACTGTCCATTCTTTTCTCTGTGCTTACTAGCTGGTATGAACTATGTTAAGACATTTGCACAAACATCCACGTAGCTAAGTACCCTTATCGGATAAGAGGTTTTTCTTAATATTGTTGAATATAGATGCCCACCCTTGTTTACTCATCTTCTATGTGAGAGCGAATCTATTTGGCATGTGAGTTGCCAGCATGACTATAATGTGTGATAAGGACACAGGATGCCAAGTGTTATGGTTCAGGTATTGAGACCCGTAAGTTATAATATGTCCGAGGTTCGGTACTTCGTGGAGTTTATTGACTAAGACTTGATGTAAGAATTGCCGTAGTTGTTGAGTTATTACTTGTCCTTGCTGTATTTGTGTTATCGGATTTGGGTTGTATTTCTGTTCACTCTTTTGTGTTATTATTATGGTGTTTCGTTGTTATTTGTTGTTTCCTTTCTTATTGTAATTACTTTATTATAAGCCATATTCGTAGTTTCATGTAGAAATCATGCACTGTTATTCCTATACTTATAATTGTTTAGTGTATTAGACCAGTAGGTGTCTTGATTGTTCCTCGTCGCTACTCCACCGAGGTTAGTCTTGATACTTACTGGGCACCGTTGTGGTGTGCTCGTTCTACACTTCTGTATATTTTTGTATAGATACAGTTATTGGATCACTAGTAGCTTTGTGGACCGTTGTTGTGGAGACTCAAGGTAAACATGCAGCTGAGTTTGCAGGCTTCGGAGTCACCTTTCTTATTTTGTATTTACACTGTTCACTACTACCGGTTTCGGGAAATTGTAAGTTTAGTAAAGATTTCTATATCAAGGGTATATTTTCCTTATTATTGTTATCATTCAGAAATTATTAGGCTTACCTAGTCCCTAAGACTAGGTGCCATCACGATACCCAACGGAGGGGAAAATTGGGTCCTGATAATGCATTAGCCTGAAGTTTTAGGTTTCCTGTGAAGCAACTTCATGCTATATTAGCATGAAGTTTTAGCTTCAACATAAAATAATTTCATGCTATATTAGCATGAAGTTTTGGCTTCAAGGTGAAATAACTTCATGCAAGTGTGATTCTGAAGATCAATCTGGATAAATTTTTGGATTTTTGATAAAGTTGCTGAGAGGAGAGAAGGAGATTTTTTTCCACGAATGAGGTTGTAGATCACACGATTAATCTTTTGTCAGGGGTATAATTGTCATATTATTACGAATTTTTTGTCAGCTTGCTAGCAAATCAATAATTTTTAAAAATAGGATGCAGGTTAAAAGGTGGCACAAATATAGAGTACGACTGCAAGTGCCACTGAACTTTTAATTTTAAACTTCTATTATATTGTTTTTCTATTTACCCTACATATGACATGAAACTCAATGTCACGCCCTGAACCTGGACCTAGATGTAACACGACACTCGATGCCTGATTATATGTGACCAAGCGAACCAACTGGCTGGCTGAATTAACATGTGGTATCATAACATACTGAATTCGGAAGATAAACTAAAACATGTTTATATACTAAAAGTCTGGATAATATAAATTAAAGTGCATTAATACTAATATAATTCTGAAACATATTTGTAGCCAATGTAACTTAATATGAAAAGCATGTGACTTTGTCTAACTGTTATTCTAGTTTATGAAGCCTCTAATGAAATACTGAATGTTTGAAAATACTGAGGACTGTAAGGTAATGATAATGCCTCGAAATAACTAGGGATCACCAAATAGCTGGTACGAGAATCCTAGCACTCTGAATCGTCAACCTGTAAGTCATTACCTGCATCGTGAGATGTAGGACCCGGGCAAAAGGGACATCAGCATATTTGAATTACACTGGTATGTAAAGCAACTGGAAAAAAAATTGTAAGTGCTGAAACTGAAACTAAGCTGATAACTGAGAATTGATAATTGGCATTGAAATGATAACTATTGAAGAAACTGAAACAATAGCTGATAACTGATAACTAAAATGATAAGTGATAACTAATAACTGAAATAATAACTGATAACTGAAATAATAACTGATAAGTGAAATGGTAGCTAATAACTGATAACTGAAATGATAACTGATAACTGAACTAATAATTGATAACTGAAATAATAACTGATAACTAAACTGAACAAAGGAAGTAAGGATATGAATACTCCATTTTCTGAATGATGAACAACCTATTTAGCTGAATAAGCTACGGCCTCGAGGCCAATATATTTGCACAAGCTACGGCCTCAAGCCCAAGTATACATATACATAACTACGGCCTCAGGCCCAAAAATGCATAAAGTATAAACTACGGCCTTAGGCCCAAACATGCATAAATCATAAACTACGGCCTCAGGCCCAAGTATGCATAGAATATATAAACTATGGCCTCAGGCCCAATACATGTGTTCAACATTCAGGAATTTAAAATCAAAAACTGATAATCATACTGCAATACATGATAGTGAAATACTAAGTCACATTGAGTTACCTGATACTGGAAAACTGGATCATACTGGTTACATAATACTAGAATACTAAATGGGACTAGACTGAGACATGTATTATTGAACTGATTATGAATACTGAAATTTCAACTGTATATGGCATACTGAGTAATCTATACTAAGACTTGGGGGCATCAAACCCAAGTCTATATTGAATACGCATTGAGCTCACAATGTTCAGAATAAAAGTCATGAGCGAGTTATGAAGCTAGAGAATAGAAGTTCTACAACTATTCAAGGAACTAGGCTTAACTATATTTCTGAGGCAATTAGTAACGTCATAAAAGAAATGTAGTGTATGGAGAATCATTAACATTCTCAAACATAGAGAGTTAGCCTCACATACATTAACTTCCTGCTCTTAAGCGTAATACAACATTCTCCAACCCTTTCAACTTTAATCTATATCAATACAAGTCAAAGGGATTTTATTTTAGCAAAAGTACTCATGTTTTGGTTAATTAGGCATCTTCTCAAACACTTGGTGGCATCAAGCTTCATAGTCCTTATTAATGGTGTTTCTACACCTTTTAACCCATTCTCTTGCTCGTAAATAAATTTTTAAGTCTCAAATGGTTATAATCAACATATTCTTTATCACCCATAAGGTAAATAATACCCTTAACCAATAATCAACAATCAACACACCAAACCTATAATCGTTCATACTTTTTTATCAAACCCATAAACTCAAATCTCATGAACTAGGGTCTATAATCATTAAATTAATGCTAGAATCAATTAGAGGGTGAAGACAATACCTTTTTGAAGTTCAATCTCCTTGAATTCGAGTTCTAGAGTTTCTTCTCTCATCAATGATGCCCCAATCAAATTTCTAATGATATGGAGGGTTTACCCATGTTACTAAGATATTGGAAAATTCAAATTAATTTAGAATCACCATTAGAACTTACCTTGGATGGTGGGGGGCCCTTAAGGAGTTAGCTTTTTGTCACGACCCAAACCCCGCTCTGGTCGTGATGGCGCCTCTCATGAAGACGAGGCCAGCCAGACCATCACAAAACACCTCTTTTAAGTAATTAAACAATTCACAAGTAGTTTTAATATGATTTAATAATATTAATTAGCGGAAGTACAACCCAACACAACCTTAATCGGGTGTCACAAGTCACGAGCATCTATAAGAGTGTAATTACACCTAAAGAGTCTAAAGATACACTGAACAGGAATAATGAACAATATAGAGAGAAAATGATGTTGCGAACGCTGGCAGTCACCTCGCTAAACTCCTACAGCTCTGCCTCCAATCCGCCAAAACCCGCTACCAGGTGGATAAATACATGTATCTGCACATGAGGTGCAGGGAGTAAAGTGAGTACTCCAACTCAGTGAGTAATAATGTTAAATAACAACTGAGCAGTAAGAAATCACGTAAAGCAAACCATCATGCTATATAGGAGAAGTGTAAAACCCTTTTGAGAAAAAGCAGTGAAGCTGTGAAATCTTTAGAAATATCTTAGCTCAGTTTAAAACCTATTTTGACAGACAAATATCAGGTAAATATTGCAAGAAGTAGCACAACAGATAATGAAAGACAAATATAATAAAGCCGACACACAGAACACTACTAGTACCGTTGTGGCGTGCAACCCGATCCATATATTGCTGCGGCATGCAGCCCGATCTGTTTATCGTCAGTGGCGCTCACTGGGGATGTGCAGACTCCGGGAGGGGCCCCTTACGACCCAAGCGCAATATCAAGCCATCTCGTGGCATCAAATCTAGGCCATCAACCTCATATCAGTATCAGTATAACACCGCTGAGGCGTACAACCCGATCCAAAAGTATGCTTACACTACAGGCCCTCGGCCTTACTCAGTCAACAAAATCACATAAGCCACTCAGGCAACAGTAAAGCATGATGCTCATCCAAAAATATTTTTTTAGAAATATCATTTCGAGTGTTTAAGGCATAATAAACTTGGCTAAGTTTTAAAACGGTGGAAAATACATGACTGAGTTGAAATATATAATTAAAATGATGAGAAATTATCAACAACAATCCCCGAAGGGTTCAAATAGCTGGCACGAAGCCCAAATATGGCAATCAACCTAATTTATGATGATAACAAGTAAATTTCACTCAAATACGTGATAAATTTATCAATCGGGACGGACCAAGTCACAACCCCTAACGGTGCTCTACCCCACGCTCGCTGTCTAGCGTGCAAGTCACCTAAATACAGCACTACGATGTGCAAATTCGGGGTTCAAACCCTCCGGATATTATTTTCAATTATTACTCACCTCGAACCGGCAAAATCTCTAGCTCGCAATGCCTTTGCCCCTCAAATCGGCCTTCACGCGCGTCGAATCTATCCAAAATCAGAGCGAATACATAACAATATGCTAAGAGAACAATACCCAATCGTAAACAATCAAAAATCTCGAAATTAACAAAATCCGAGCCCTGGGCCCACTTCTCGAAACTCAGAAAGTTTTACATCAATATATTACTTATCTCCTCATGAGTTCATTCATACCAAAGTTCTCAAATGCAACCTCAAATGGTCCTTTAAATTCCCAAATCAAATTTCAAAATCCCAAGCCCTAGTTCTTCAATTTTAGGCTTAAATTCAATAAATTTCAAGGTTAATTTCACATAATAATCGTGTTTTTGTTCATAGGACTTACCTCCGTCAAACCTAGTCGAAACCCTATTCAATCTTCGTCCAAAAGCTCTCAAGGATACTCAACAATGCTGAAAAAATAACTTAGCTCGCGAAACAAAAATGAATTTAAAACCCTTCCGTCCAGACATTACCGCACCTTCTGCGGTCACTTTCTCGCATCTGCGACTTCCGCTTCAACAGTTAATATTCCGCTTCTATGGAGGTTCACTTAAGCCACGACCACTTCTGCGGTCTAAATCCGCATTTGCGGCCCATATCCGCTTCTGCGGAAATTTTCTTATGTCCAAATTCCGCATCTGCGATGCCAACACCGCATCTGCGACACCGCAGATGCGGCTCCTCGTCCATATCTGTGGAAACCAACCTTCCCAGCAAAAACTCGCACCTGCGACCACTTACCCATATCTGCGAGACCGCACCTACGGTCCCTTTTCCGCGGGTGCGGAAATACCAGCAAGAACAATTCTGCAGCAATAATACAAGTCCAAAACTCATCCCGTTAGCTATCTGTAATTACCCCGAGGCCCCGGGACCTCAACCAAAAGTGCCAGCCCATCCTAAAACATCACCCAGTCTCATTCCAATCAACAAAACACATCAAACAACACCAAAACCTTCAAATTACATCGGATTCAAGCCTAAGTTCTTCTAAAACTTTTGAAATATGTTTTTTATCAAAAACCCAACCAAACGATGTCCAAATGATCTGAAATTTTGCACACACGTCACAAATGACATAACAAAGCTACAAAAGCTCTTGAAATTCCATTCCGACCCTTGGATCAAAATCTCATCTATCAACCGGAATTCGCCAAATACTAACTTCGCCAATTCAAGCCTAATTCTACACCGGACCTCCAAAACCAATTCCGATCACGCTCCTAAGTGACAAATCACCTAACGAAGCTAACCAAATCATAAAAACTCTGATCCGAGCTCATATAAAAATAAGTCAACTCTTGTTTAAACCTTTCAAATTCAAATCTTTCAACTGAAACTGTTCTTTCAAATTCATTCCAATTTTTTTTTTTGAAAACCAAAACCACGGTCTACATTAGTCATAATACATAACACGGGACAAGTAATGCCCGAAAACTGGCGATCAAAGTGCAAAAGCGCAAAATGACCAGTTGAGTCGTTACAGTTTTTGAGAGTTTTCCTTTATAGAGCAAGTTTTTATGTTTTGGGGCTGTGGGGGATGAAATAGGCTAAAAATGATTTCCCAAGTTGGCCACCACGTCCCAGTTGGCGCGACCGCAGTTCCGACCACGGTAAATCGTTGGGACACTGCCTCATCACTGCGGTCGCGGTGAAAACGTAGCAGGACCGCGGTGGTTACACACCATTCTGTAAAACGGGCATAACTTTTTGTACAGAACTCCATTTGGGCTACAATATATTGTTGGAAAGCTATTTCAAAGGACTACAACTTTCATGCTTTGTGTTTTCCCAAATTCCTTACAAATTTTCACTAAACCCTGTTGGAAGACAGAGCTTCTGCAAACTTAGTCGATTTTGTCAAATCTTATGCACCTCACTCTCCATCTTGATTCCAAAATAACTATTTTCACCCATAATCATCCCGGTAGGACTTCACATGTATAAAATATCAAATTAATACCCATTTAATATGTCCACACCTAGTCCGAATGTGCGGGATGTTACACTCAATTTATCAGTTGAGAGTAGCGGTGTTTTACCAGCTGAAAGTCACCTCGTCTTATACTATATTCATTTTATGTTAGATTTAGTTATTTGCGTCTCATTTGCTTTGAGATGAAATTTTAAAATTAAAAGATATAGCAAAGAGTATGATAATGTAGAAGATTTTTCATATGACTACATTACCAAACGTTATATGAGTCATAAGTAAGTTGATTTAAAAATTTGACAAATAAAGATAGATGACAAAGTAAAATTAGAACTTGCAATGGCCCCGTACATTTTAGATTTCCTGAATATCAAACGAAATCAACTTCTCTCTTACGTTTTTTTACCTTATAATTGTGTACCCGTAAGACGGTACAGTTGAATTTATATCGTGATTTAAAAATAACTGAATCGATTTAAATCCAAAATAATAAATAAATAAAATAAAATATAAGACTTAGCATTGAAACCGAAATAAAACAGTAGATAGCCTGGTTCCGAGGGCAGGGCTTCCGAAGGCAGCAATATGATTCTTAATAAGCGAGAAATGAAATATTATTGAGCTCTTGAATAGTATACGACATTTTGTCAAAACATTCATGTCTCTATAATGGTTTTTGAAGTCACTATTTATAGTTGCACCTAGAGAATAAGGTCCTAGGATCAAGCCCATCTTAAATGACAGTTATGGAGACCATTGAAGAATATGTAACGGCAGGCTATGGATGCCATATTCTCTATAACGGGCTATGGATGTAATACTGTATAATATTCTTCATTGAATGCTATCGGGTGTCAGGAATTCCTTTATATTCATGAGCAACATTCTCTTCGGGGGCTTCCCAGTGCCAAACAAAACTGCTGCTCTCGGTCTTGATTTTCACCTGTCTCGCTTTTCATCTATGTCTGGTTCCACGTATTGCTTTATCATATGAGTATTTAATACATTCTTATTTTACCCTATACAGATGGTCCCCCAGATTTCCTGTGGCACATCTTTGTTTTATCGGGAAGTTGGTGAAGATACCTTTCTAGGTGAAAAAATTTATGATCCCTTCTGAAAAGTTTTTGACGTACATCTCTTCGCATTTAAAGCTCCAAACATGGGCCACTCCACGTTTCAACAATACTTTTGCCGATTCTCCAGGTATTCATTGCCATAATTTTAGCTACATATTCTTTTACTTATACGCCTCATTCCCGTTCTTTCACACTTCATAATTTTTCGAAATCTCTCAACTTCTCTTACTCAACTCTCTCTTGATTTCATCTTTCTTTAACCTTCTTCTTCAGAGAAATTTTTACTTCCTTATTCTAACCATGGCCTCCACTTCCAAGAACTCTATCTCTTCAAAGAACAAGAAAAGCCTTGAGTCTCGGTTTCTACCAAGTACCATCTGTTGTCCCGGTCGCTGGAACTCTTTGATTACCTGAAGCATCTGGTTTCAGGGAAAGATAAGAATAAAATACATTCTCTCGGGGGAGTGTATGATAAATAATGACATGCACAACGCAGCAACGATGCGATAGTTGTTCCCTTTATTGTTTCTTCAAGCTTCGCTACGGCAGGATTTTGGATTTGAACTTTTGCTTTTTAGGCTAACTTCCTTGCTTCCGAGGGCCTTCAGAGTTTGATCCTTGATAAATAAAAACTCACATATGTGTGGGATCAACTGTTGACTGAGCGGGAGCAAATTGTTTCTCGACTCCCGGCACTAGAGCACAAGATGCCAAAATCGTTGAGTTGGAGGCTCAATTTTATTTACACGAACAAGAGGTGGTGACCCTTATCCAAGAGGTCGTCCCGTTAAGGGTACAATTTCAAGAGGCCAAGACAATGTAGTCCGAGGTCCAAAATGTTGTTCTTACTGTTGCCGAGCACGAGACTGCCTCTACTGAAAGACTAACTAATTTGGAGGCCACCTTAAACTCAAAAGCTGAAGTGGTTGTTGTTGCTGAGGAGAAGTATAAGAAGGTATTGGGGCACAATAATGTTTATAACTCAACTATCTGTGACCTTGACGTCAGCTTTCAGGCTGCTAGATCCGAGTAGAATAACCATTTAATCGAGGTTGACCAGCTTAAGGAAGAGCTTCAGTGTCGAGCAACTTCCCTCATTGTTAAAAAATATATTCTATGTATAACATGAGGAGAAAAACCTTGGAAGAGGCCAAAATGGGCGTTATTGACTTTGATGTCTAGACCACCAAGGCCCGTGAGCTGGAGTCAACTGCCGGAAGGGGCCTCTCGGTTCAGCCTAATACAACTGACTCTTCTGGTTTCAGTTTTGCATTCTCGAGAACGGAGGAGAAACTTGAAGGGGGTGATGATGAAGGCCAAAGTCGTGAGCTGGCGGCAGATCCGTCTACTTCTCCTGGGGGCACCGATGCTTCTCTTTCCCCAAGTTATGGGGATGTAGTACTTTGGCTTTTGCTTTCTTTTGTCTTTCTTTTTCATACTTTTGTACTTGTGCTGCTTGGAACGTTTGTTATATATAAAAGTGTTTTTTTGTTTGAGCATTGCGAAAAATTTACTTTTTTACGTCGAGGTATGCAAGGCTATGAGTGAACTTCTCCCTGATGGCATTTGGATTACGGGCATAAGTTCTTCCTGAACTAACCCTTTACTATGAGGGTGTCATAAAAGATGGACCTCTTATGTTTACGGTGTTCTTTAAGGATGTCATATATTCATACTACACTAGCATTTGAAGTACTAGATTAAATTTCAAATGATAAAATTAATTCATCGTTTGGAAAAGAAACAATATATAAATAAAAGGATTTTACTTTATTACTTCCATTTTCAAAAGTACATAAGCATTTGTTGTGCTGAAAAGCAATTGCTATTACTTGTGGAAAATTTGTACAACTTGTTTCTACGGGGATGGCTGCACAGCCTCTGGTCCCGATAATACATTTCTGTTACCAAAATTCATAGTCTCGGTTTATGTGGCAGCCGTGTTGTCGTATTATCATATCATTCCCCTCCCCCTCCCCAATGTTTAAATGCAAGATATGTGAATTTGAACATAGGAAGTCTTGATCCTTCGATAACTCTAGTAGTGATAGTTGGATAATCTTTGATTCGATAACAAGCGTCACTCCCCATTAGCAATTTTGCTATAGAGCCAAAGACTACCTAACCCCCCCTCCCCCATGGGTTGGCACTCGTGAATGAATGGGTAACTTTTGGCCCGATAACAAGCTTTATTTCCCAATAGGAACCTTACTTTAGAGCAAAAGATTATTTAACCGTCTTGTAGCAGTTCAACATTTCAATTCCTTGTTGTCTAAATGTCTTATTTCTACTGACGTTACTTCCTTTTTAGTATGATTTTTATTGCTTCCTCGTTAAAAACCTTGCCAGAAAAACCTAATTGGGATAAAAACTGGATGAAGGAAAAAAGAGTGCAGAATATGCTTTCAGTATAAGCGGTCCTCATCGGTAATAGGTACCTTTTGAGGTATGACACATTCTAGTTGCTCGAAAATTTTACCCTATCTTGATTTCCAGTTCTTATGATCCTTTCCCTCCAATAGCTGAAACCTGGTACGAGTCTTTCCACGTTGGACCCAACTTTCCTGCGTTAAGATCACGAGTGTTTTGAGTTACTTTCCTTAAAACTAAGTCTCCTACTTTGAGATAATGGAGATTATCCCTTCGATTGTCGTATAATTCCTTTCTTTGTTTTTAGGCCACCATCCTTATATACGCCAAGTCCCTGTGTTCATCGAGCAGGTCCAATATGACCAACAATGCTTTGTTGTTTGCTTCTTCGTCCACTCGAAATTATCTCATGGTAGGTTCTCCCACTTCCACCGAGATTAGGGCTTTTGCCCGGTACATGAGAGAGAAAGGTCTCACTCCCGTGCTTGAGTTGGCTGTCGTTCGGTATGCCCATAGCACTCCTGGTAACTCTTCGGGTCATTTTCCTTTGGTTGCTTCCGATCTCTTCTTGAATTTTTGAGTAATCAGTTTGTTCGTTGATTCTGCTTGGCCGTTTACGCTTTGGGTGGTATGGCTATGTTTTGGTTCTTTTGATTTTCAAATCTTCAAGGAATTTTGTGGCCTTTGTGCCTTTAAATTACGACCGTGGTCGTAGGCTATCTCTTTGGGTATCCCATACCTACAAATTATGTTCTCCCATAGGAAATCGACCACTTCGCACTTATTGATTTCTAGTAAGGACCTACTTCAACCAACTTAGTAAAGTAGTCAGTAAAATTCAAAAGAAATCTTACCTTACTGGGAGTCGGTGACAACGGACCGGCTATGTCCATCACCCGTTTAATGAATGACCAGGACGACAAAACCGAGTGCAATAATTTTGTTGGTTGATGCACCATTGGTACATGGCATTGACACTTATCACGTTTATGAACATATGGCTTAGCATCTTATTCCATCAGGGGCCAATAGTATCCTGTCCTAATTAGCTTTAATACCAAGGAGTCTACATCAAAGTGATTTCCATTAATTTCCCTTATGAACTTCTATCATGATGTAATTAGCCTCGGAGGCTCCTAAACATCGAGTCAACGGGCCTTGGAAAGATTTTTTTATATAATTGGCCTCCCTTAAAGCAGTAACGGGCAGCTTTAGTGCGCATTTCCCGGGATGCTTTGGGATCTTCCGGTAGTTTTCCATGCTCGATATAATCAATGATATCATTTCTCCAGTAGCAGACCAATTTGGTCGTGTTTACTTCGCAATAACCATCCACATCAAATAGCGAATACATAAGGTGCATGACTGTACCGGAATCCATTTATTTCTGTGGATGAGCCTAGATTGGCCAGTGTGTATGCTTTCGTATTTTCTTCCATCGGGATATGGTCAATTGAGCATTCCATGAAATCTTCGAGCAAAGTTTAGACCTTCAGTACATACTATTGATGCATTCTTTTTTGGCGTCGAAGATCCCATACACCTGATTTACTACCAGTTGGGAATCACATTAGATTTCTATGACCCCCGAGTGCGTGATTAGTACTACCCCATGCCCAGACCTTTTCACGTTACCTCCATATATGAACAAGGTCTAAACTCCCGATCTTGATTTTAACACCATCACCACTTTGTCATTGGTCAACGGCAGCAGTCCGGGACAAAAATCGGCCACAAAGTCGGCTAAAACTTGTGACTTCATCTCAGTCCTAGGTTTTTACTCTATGTCAAATTCACTCATTTTGACTGCCCACTTTGCCAGTCGAACTGATAGTTCAGGTTTGTGAAGGATATTCCGTGGGGGAATATTTGTCAACGCGGCTTATGACATTGAAAATAAGGCATAGCTTTTGAGCGGTGACTATGAGAGCTAAGGGCAATTTTTCCAGACGTGGGTACCGAGTTTACGCTCTGGTTAAAATTTTACTAACATAATAGATAGGGGATTGTGTACCTTTGTCTTTACGAACTAGAACGGTACTTACCGCTACCTCCGAGACTGCTAAGTAAATCAGCAGCTACTCGTCTTCCTCAGGTTTCAATAATAATGGAAGCCTCAATAAATACCTTTTCAAATCTTTTAAAGCCTGCTAGCATTCTAGAGTCTACTCAAAATTGTTCTTCTTTTTCAGAAGTAATGACATTTTTCCGAAGACCGGGATATGAATCTACTTAAAGCTTCCAGTCTTTATTTTAACCTTTGAACCTCTTTCACGTTTGATAGCTGGTCGGGGATATCCTCGATATATTTAATTTTATCAGGATTGACATCGATTCCCCTTTGTGACACCAGGAACCCTAAGAATTCTGACTTCAAACGCATACTTTTCGGGGTTAAGTTTTATGTTGTGCTTCCTTAGGATGTCAAAAGTTTCTTATAGGTTTTAAGATAATCACATGTATTCAAAGACTTAACCAGTATATCATCTATATAAATTTTCATGGTTTTCCCTGTTTCTTTTCAAACATTTTATCCACAAGCCTCTTATAAGTGGCTCCGGCATTCTTAAGTCTAAAAGGCATTATATTATAGCAATATGTGCCAAAGTTCGTTATGAACAAAGTTATTTCCTAATCCTTCGACTACATTTTGATTTGGTTGTACCCGGGATAGGCATCAATAAAACTCATCAACTCATGCCCGACAGTCACATCAATCATTTGATCAATGTTTGGAAATGGGAACGAGTCTTTTGGGCATGCCTTAATCATATACTTATAATATACATACATGCAAAATTTAGTATTCTTTTTTGGAGCTACTACTACGTTATCTAGCTAGTCAGGATACTTTAGATCCCAGATTAACTGATATCAAGCAATCGAGTCACCTTTTCTTTGACAAATTTATCTCTAACCTCTGCAATAAGGTGTTTCTTCTGCCTTACCGGAGGTATGTTAGGATCCAGGCTTAAATTGTGCATGTCCACCTCTGTTGGAATACCTGTAATATTTGCATACGACCACATAAAACAGTCAACGTTAAATTTAAGAAATTCTATAAACCCTGACCTGAGCTCCGAATTTAGTCCTGTCCCCAAGTGGAACTTCCTCTCCAACAATTTCTCAAACAATGCGACTTGCTCGAGTTCTTCCACTGTGAATTTGGTTTCGTATGTTTCTTCTGGTACCTGAAAGTATCTCAGCAACTATAGGATTTTACCGATTCCTCCTTCATGTTTACTTCGTTCGGCTCGAGAATAGGTGACAGTTCCTATAATTGCAATATCGCATGATCCTTCCCTTTGCTACTGGAAATTGAGATGGTGTTCATCTCCCTTGCTGCCGATTGATCTCCTCTAATTTGTTTAATTCCCTCTAGAGTTAGGAATTTCAGAAGTTGATGGTATGTTGATGATACAACCTTCATCTCGTGCAGTCATGGTTTTCCAAGAATAATATTATAGCCTATATCGCTGTCTACTACTTCAAAAAGGGTCGTCTTCACTATCCCTTCGGTATTCGTGGGAAGAATAATTTCCCCTCGGGTCATCACACTTGCTAAATTGAAACCGACGAGGAGATTTCTAGATGAAATAATGCTTCCAGTTAGCTTGGATTGTTCTAACACCCTCCATTGGATAATATTGGCTGAACTCCCTAGGTCCACCAATAAAAATTTAATTTTAAAATCTAAAACATTAAGAGAAATTATCAGGGCATCATTGTTCGAAAGTAGGAGTCCAGATGCGTCCTCCTCCATGAAGATGATGTCGTCTTGAGTAATTTCTCGAAGTCTCTTTCTATTTGTCACTTATATCTTCGTCTTTTTCATTGCCAAAGAGGTTACACATTAATCTCGTTCCCCCCAAAAATCATGTTGATGGTCAGATGAGGAGGATTTTCTCCTGTTTTTTAGAGTGTCGCGTTATCCTGGTTGTGGCCATAGTTGTTCTTAGCCCCGTCTCTTAAGAATTCTCTAAGATCGTCATTTTTCAACAATACCACCAGCTCCTCGTATAGATTTCGGTGGTCCCCAGTACAATGGCCGTTAGTCCCATGGTACTCGTACCGTATATTAAGATCCCTCTAAGTGGGGTCAGATCTTATCGGCCTCATAAATCATGTTTCCTTAAAGTTCCTTATCGCCGATACAAGTTCTACTACGCTAACATTGATGTTATATTCAGACAACCTGGGGTATGTGAAAATCCGGGAAGCTGATACCTCTTTGTCCTATAATGATGTGTTATTCTAGCTACGATCAGCTCTCCTAAAGCGAATCTATCCGCCGACCAAAAACCTCTACTACATCCTTCGGCACTTTCGTAGGGCAAAAATCAACCTCTAGAAGACCGTTGATCTGTATCGAAAGCATCATATTCCTTTTCCTTATTCTTTTCTTGGTCCCGGGCCTTGGTTGATTCCAGGAAATCAAGTTGTTCATCATTTATTCTTATCTTCGACTCGTAGTGGTTGTGTACATCTACCTATGTTATTGCCGGAACTCGAGCACACTTTCTTTCAGTTTTTGGAAAGCGTATGAACTCCTCGAATTCAGCCCTTTAGTAAATATCGTAGCTGCCCATTCATCCAACACTGGTCATGAACTCCCGCAGCCATTTGGACTCTCCTTGTGCAATCCTGAATATGTCAGTTTTCCGGGCATGTACCTTCCTATCCCCAGCATAGGCCTTGATAAAAGAATCTACGAGTATCTCGAAGGAATCTATTGAGTGTTGGGGTTATAGTGATTACCATGTCAGGGCCTCTTTCGTAAGGGTCTCCCCGAACTTCTTCAACAAGACTGGCTCAATCTCGTGCAGAGCTAAGTCGTTTCCATTCACCACAAGGTAATAGGTGGTGATATGCTACTAAGGATCCGAAGTCCCATCATATTTTGGCACGTCAGGCATTTTGAACTGCTTCGGGATCAACTCCAGTGCCGCACTTGGTTTGAACGATAACTAAGTGTATTTCTTTGAGTTCAATCATTTCAATACTAGCGATGCGCTCAGAATTTATCCATTCGGGCATTATTTCCCTCATAAGCCGCATGAGTTTGGTTTTAAAGGGATCATTCTCGTTATTGTTACCGGATTCGGTGACGTTCCCCTCGGCCCTATCAAAGTCGACCTTACTTATCGGGGTGTTGTCATTAGACCTTTGTGTTGTTTGGTTTGCGGGAGCAACATGAGGCATTGTACCTCTTCCATTTGAGTTGTTGGAATATCTCGATAATGCTTGTCTCAACTCCATCATGACCTGATCCTATCGCGAGAGATGGACCATAATAGCCTTTTGTTATCTATCAGGATTCTCACTATTTTCGCGGCGTACTCATCTTTAGCCTCATCAAGAGTTGCCTCCCGAATATGTCATGGATATTGTCCGCCATGGACCAACGTGGCCTCATTCCTCTCATTGAGGGTATCACTGATCGAATCTTATTCTTGAGATTGGTTTCCTTCGACCTTAACGTTGTGCGTGATGTTGACATCGTTATTTGTCATTTTTATGATTTTTTGCTAAGAACCAAAGAATTAAACATGTTAGTAATAGATGTAAGGATTAACCCAATTACGCAATAGTCTAAGCCACACGGTGAGCGCTAAATTATTTACTCGTAAAACGGTACAATTGAATTATGTCATGGTCATTGATAAGTAAATTGATTTGAACCCAAAATAATAAATAAATTACATAAAATACAAGACTTAGCGTTGAAATCGAGATAAAATAGTTGATAGCCTGGTGCATGGAGTTGGGCCTCCAAGGATAACAATATGAATCTTAATTTTTTTGAGCTCTTGAATAGTATGTGACATAAGTTTGTCAACAAATTCCTGTCCTTTGAATGGCTGTTGAAGTCACGATTTATAGCTTTACCTAGGAAACAAGGTTCTAGGATCAAGCCCCTCTTAATTGACAGTTATGGGGGCCATTGAATAATGTGTAACGGCAGGCTATGAATGTCATATTCTCTATAACGGACTATATATTTAATACTGCAGAATATTCTTCATTGAATGTTATTGGGTGGGAGGCATTCATTATCTTCATGAGCAATATTTCATTTGGGAGCTTCCCGGTGCCAATCGAAATTGTTGCCTCCAGTCATGATTTTCACTTGTCTCGCTTTTCATCGATCTCTAATTTTACATGTCATTTTATTATACGAGTATCTAATATGAACTAATTTTAAGCTATAGAATAACACCAAATATGACGGAATTCAAACCTATGGCTAGCCTATATAATATATACCCCTGAACAAATAGCCAGAGGATTGAATAGTAATTAGCATGCTAACTTTACGCCTTCTTAAAATACTCATGTAGTCGTGTACGTTTAGTGTTTTACTTCTTAATTTCCCATAGTTATTGCCTGTACTTAAATAATTTGGTACTCTCGTATATAGAATAACATTTTGTTTTCGGGTAAATTGAATAGTTGAAATGTTACATAGAGTATTTAGTAAAACTTTACAAGTGAGATCTCGAAAGTATAGTGTGTTATTCTTACTTTGAAAAGTTAGAGAAACTATTTTCGATAAATATTCGACGAAATGTTAATTAGAGTACTTCAAATAATTTCAATAAATTTCCCCCCAAAAAAAGGAGCAATCAAAAAAATTCAACAATTGCTAAACAATATGGAGCAAAGATGGATTTTAGCAACTTCAGTTGATTTTTTAAGAATAAAGTTAGGGGTGTCAATGGTTCGGTTCGGCTGGTTATTTTATAAATTTTGTATCGTACAAATTTTTCGATTATTCTATTATATATAACCAAAATTAGACTTTTCAAAACCGTCTCAATCATGTCGGTTTCTTTTCAGTATCGGTACGGTTCGGTAAATTTTCGATAATTTTTTTAAATATCATGTATAAGTCACTAGTAGAAATAGATTGGAATAACATACGTAATTTATATGATTTAGCAAAACATTCTAGATATTTTTACAGTTTAAAAGGTAATGAATTAAGAAAATATGAAACATGGCTAGAGTATAAATTCATAAAATATTCCACACCAACATAAACGAAACTAAGCAAATACTAAGAAAATACAAATCACACGAGTGGAAAGATGTTAACCAAGTTGAGATTCAAAAATAAAGTCTATAGAAGATTAACATTTCAAAAAGATATATCTTGTTCGTACGAAAGGAAATATATTAAAATTGTAGGTTGCTACTCCTAATCGCTACAATACCTTGTGTCTTGTTAGTGAATATGGTGGAAATAATTTAGTTTCAATAGAAGTAGCATAATAGGTTTGGGAATTAGGATTTTGAGTTTAATTACTTGTTGACTTGTAACTATTTCATAATTCCAAGACCCAAGAAAAAATTTAATGCTTTATTATTTTTAAACTTAACATATAAATATATTTTTTACATTATAAATTTATTCGGTACGGTTCGGTATTTATTCGGTTTATTTTCATAAAATAAAAAACCTACCCTAATTATCGGTACAGTTATAAATTTATATAAAAACCTACGGTTTTATTAAAAGAAACCTAAAAATCGGTTCGGTCCGGTACGGTTCGATCGGTTTAGTCGGTTTTTAAATATCCATTGACACCCCTAAATAAAGTACGGTTAGGTCGTCGTTGAAACTGACGTTATTGTAGATGTCACGTGCTAGAAAAATTAAGAACCTCAAAAGTTGAATGCCCAAAAGTTGGGAGACTCATAAACATTTTCTTGAATGCCCGTGGAAAATGTTTTATAAGAAAATATTTTCTTAAAAAGTAAGTAGTAATTTTATTTATTTTTTGGTATTTGGTAAGCAAATTAAGGAAAATGACTTCTCAAGAATACTCATAAATAATTTATATATAATAAATATTAAGTCATAAACTTTCAAACCAACAACCTTCCGAACCCATTTCGAACTCATAAACTTTATATTTCTAAAACCATGAACTTTCAAACACATAAACTTCTGAACTCATAACTTTAGAATTTGTAAAATTTTGAACCTTTAAACCGATAAATAAAAAACTAAAA
>MU700008.1:0-15317 GCA_026770625.1 Nicotiana glauca | reverse complement strand
GTTCTTTTCATCATTATCTAATTATCAAGATTGGTACATCATTCACATTGGGGCACATCCTTCACGAATATGTATAGATATATGCAAATCAATTAATGCGTAGTAACAATCAATACACTAGCCAATTCAACTCTTACCATACTTTCGTAAATGACCACAGCGCTCAATTTCTAATAAAAAGGGGGGGTTTTGCCATACATACCTCAATAATTCTTTCCTTAATCTTTACAAAATTCCGGAACTCTTTTGCTTTTCGATATCTTGGAAATGAAAATTTAGGTGTCTTCACTTGAATTTTTTCAATGATTTAGCCCAATCTTATGGATTAATTTGATGTGAGACTCTCCGTCTCTAAGAACCCTCTTTCTCTCTCTAGAGATGCTCAGAAGAATGCTCAAAATGAGCTATAACACCGGATATATCGATATGGAAGTCGGATTAAAAATTAGAAAATTGGAGCCCCGAGTCAAATATGCGGTCGCATTTGCGATCGCAGAGTTAACATGCAGTTCTCATAATGGACCGCAAAATGCTCCCCAAAAACTAAACATTCTGACTCAGTCTGCGGTAAGAATGCGGTCCGCATTCATGTTCTGCGGTCGCAAAGTGCACCGCAAAACTGACCCTCGCCAAATTCAAAGGAAAATATGCAACGACTATGCGGTCCGCATTTCGATTATGCGACCGCATTTCGACCGCATAACTGACTTCAATTTTAACCAACATTCTGCCTCACTCTACGGCAGATATGCGGTCCGCATTTTGATTATGCGACCGCATTTCTTGTATTTTTCTGGAAACTTATTCTTAACTTTTTAATGCATTATTCTATACAAAAAGGTCCGCGCCGATTTATGAATTGTTAACACATGCTCCTAACTTGGCACCACGGAGGTCCGGGTTTTCGAGTAGGGATTTCACGGGGCCTTACATTTCCGCACCTGTGGCCGAAATCTCGCTTCTGGGGACTGCACCTGCGGTCATCCCAACCGCATATGCAATTTTCATTAACTCCACAGATGCGCACCTGCGACCCAAGTCTCGCACCTGCGGGCTCGTAGATGCGGTCCAGACCTCCGCTCCTGCAGTCCCTGCCGCTTCCACGACACTCATCATGCTCCTGTGGCCATCACATTTGCGGTCCCCAATCCGCAGGTGCAGAAACAACAGAAGCAAAAAATATGCAATTCCACTAAATTTCCAAACTCTCTGTTAACCATCCAAATCCATCCTGAGGCTCTCGGGACCTCAACCAAACATACAAACAAGTCATATACCACTATTAAAACATATACCTACCCTCGGAATACTCAAAACAATGACAAAACACTAAATCACCCTCGAATTCAAGCCTAAGGATTCCAAAACTTCCGAATCACACAAACGATCAAAAAGTTTATCAAAACTCATCCAAATAACTTGAAATTTTGCGCACACATAAAAAATGACACAACGGACCTACTCCAATTTCCAAAATTCCATTCCGACCCCGATATCAAGATTTCCACTACCAACTAGAAAACGTCAAAATTCCAATTTCGTAAATTCAAGCCTAAATATCCCTCAGACCTCCAAATTACATTTAGATCATGCTTCTAAGTCCCAAAACACCTTACGAAGCTATGCATACCATAAAAACTAAGTTCTGAGATCATTTACTCACAAGTTAACTTCCGGTTGACTTTTCCAACTAAAGCTTCCCTAAAAGAGACAAAGTATCTCATTCCTCTACACAACCACTCTGAACCCAAACCAAACAACCCAATACCACATAATACAACTGAACAACACATAAAGAAGCAGAAATGGGTGAAACAGAGCGGTAACTCTTTCTAATGACCAACCGGGTCATTACGAATAGCAATTTTGATGGGAAAAGAACTATTTATGCAACATACATATGGAATGCCAGATTATTCACTCCAATAATTAAAATAGAATCAACTCAGATGGAGAGTATACTGTTAGTTTAAGTCAAGTGAACATCATAATAAATAGATGTAGTTCCATTGATCCAACATGTATACTCGGAGAGTAAGTGCACGATAATCCGATATGAAGGAAGACCTAAAGTCAACACATAAATTTATTACTCGCTTTGAAAGTAATAGTGGAAGACCGCAGAAATATATTTCTATCACCACTTAATCATGATTGTATTTTAGTTACAAAATTAATTCAACCCTTTAAACTTAGATAGAGAGTTAATACATGTTATCAATAACTAATCAACTATATCCGGTAAGTTCATAATAAGTTTATCCGATATGAGGAAGACCAAATATCAATGCGTAAATTTATTATCTCACTATAAATAAAAATGGATACATAGGGGTTAATTCATATCACCACTTTATCACAACCACAAAATTTCTTTGAGGATTAAGTTCCATAATTAAAAAATGCTCAATACCCCATTTAAACAGTCTTAAAATGCTAAAATTAATGTTTTCCACTATAGCAGTGATTATTTTTCAATGGGTTGTTTCTGATAAACCTACCAAATTTCAGATCAATCGGAGACCGTTAAAATCACAATTTCCAAAAATTGCGACCAAATCTAGAAAATTATCATTTTAAGAATTTATTTAAGAATTTAATATGACCTACATTCTTATCATATACCATTTAATTTAAAATCAACATGTGTTAACATGTTCCAGATTAGACATAATAAAATGATAGAAAGGATGACTTTTCGTATGAAAATCACATTTTAATCCGTCAAACCTCAAAAAGTCATCTAAACGATTCCAAATTATAAAAATACGATATGATTCACTGCATAGCAACGAGTTCTTATTAATTGATTATTTCTGATGATCCTACCAAATTTCAGGTCAGTCGGAGATCGTAAAATTCACGGTCGCCAAAAAGTTGACCAAATTCGAATAAATTATTTTTGGCGTATTTAGGATTAAATTCACGTGATTTGCATTCTTGTAATATATCATATCAAGTTAGATCATCATGTTTCAGATTTAACACAAATATAGCTGATATATAAAGAATAATTTTTCATATTTATAACAAATTCAATTTAATAAACTGCTTGAAAATCCATCTAAACGACCTCAAAATGCCGAAAAATAGCACGTGAGTTTTTCTCACTACATCATTTTTTATGAACCTACCAAGTTTCAGGTCAATTGGAGTCTGCCAAATTCATGACCACCATCATGTAACCAAACTCAGAGAATAACCGTTTTAAGCAGTTTCATGAATTAAAATAATTATGACTTTGATTTCCATTCTTCTTATAATTATACTATGAGCTCAAGGCATATATTATGTTCTTCCTATTTTTAGTATACATAATATCTCCTTTTGCAATAAATTATCCATTTATTAAATACACAAGAACCTAAGATATTATATTTTCTCCCGTTTGGCAAAAAACTCAATACCTCTTCTCATGGGTGGAGTTGATCTCACTAGTACCCAAAGACAAAACTCTTTTTCTAGTTAAGTTATGTTCTAAACGTCAATACCACACAACAGGGGAAGGAGGGGTGATTTGTATAGTACCTAATTTTTGCACTAGAAGAGCCTGTTTCTTCTAGATGTACTTACTATAACTGTTTGCGGAATTAAGAGTGCATAAAGTAAAGAACACAGAGATTTTTACGTGGAAAACACCTAGCTCAAAAGGTGAAAAAACCACGACCTACTACTTAGTAGGATTTTCCCAAATTTCCACTAAAATCACTAAGCCAAAAACAGCATTTACAAACTCTTGTAAACCTAAAGATTAAACTCTAATCCTAGTGTGGCACAGAGCCTCAACTGCTGCGACACTTTCAAGTTAACTCTAACTTGAATACTCAAAGTACCTAATACAATTGCTTCTATGAAAGCTGAAAGGTACAATATGAAAAACACCTACTACAATTGAACTAGAAATAAAGAAAGACAGAATGGAATTGGTTCTTCATTCTTGGTTCATGTAGCTTCAGATTTGCACACTTGAATCACACTCAAATTGCTTGCAAAAATCGCCTAGCTCTCAATTTAGTTTAACTTCTGCGTATGTGCAATCACCTGTAAAAGAGAACAATCATTATTATTTATAGAGTTAGTAATCAGAGTTTGATTAAAACTCGAATTGCTGATCCTTCATCAAATTCGAGTCCTAGAACAACTCAAACTCCAATCCTTATCCTTGATCTGGATGTAGTTCTTTTCACATAAGGAGACTTCAACTCTTTATCATATGCAACCTTTTCGATCAACTCAGATGATATTGTTGCTGATCCTTGAGACTTATGTTCTTCACATGTATGTCACACGTGCAAGCATATCAACATTGTGTCTCACATGATGGACCTGGTTCATGACTGAGTTGATTTTGTCAATCTTCAAAACTTCATCTGAACTAGGGCCAACAAATTCCCCCTTTTTGATGATGACAAACTCTGTGCTTTTACTTATCAGAGACCCTGTGGAACTCAGCTTAATTTTCACACTTTAATTTAACTTATAATTAAGGACCAGGTTTAATCAAGTTATAAACATCACATTTTTAGAATACAGAGTAAAGCACAATATCTCTTCCTTCTTTTGGCATCATCGAAAAGTTACATTTTATATGAATCCCAGATGTTAATTATTACTCATGGCCACTGAGGCAACTACAAGTGAAAACATGATTTAGTTAATCTGTAATCAACTTCACAAAAATTTAACTATTAAGATCAAAAGTTTCATAGAACAAGAGAAAACAAAGCACATTGTCATTGATTAGGAGATATTTCTACAAAACAGACCACAAAAAAAACATCCAACCATGAGCAAAAAACAGAGAAAGGTCCCGAATCTGGATCACTGAAGGGTTTCTAAACTGATTCTAGGACTAGGAGGAACTACAGGGTTGGGATTGAAGGAGATTGAGCATTGTTTGGAACATCCCTTGACTCTTCTCTTTTTCCTTTGCTAGTTCTTCTTTGAGGCCATTTCTTTCACTTTCTAGTTCAGTAATACGAGCCTGGAGCTTAACAATTTCTGCATCTTTTGTTCCACACTCTAGAACCAATGCCCTAACTTTACTGTTCACAGGAGTCTTCAAGGATGAACCAGGTTCAACTGGGGTTACACTTAACAGATAGTCACAAGCCTGCAGAGTTTTGATTCCAAAGTGCTCTTTGCTGGAAGCCATCTCCCACTTTTTCAATGGCACATCTAACTTATCCAAGACAGTTGTCAGTATAAACCCATAAGGTGTGGCATGAGCCTTGGATCCATTTATCACTCTATCCAGCAGCTTGACAATGAAAGCAGGCCAGTTAATCTGCTTTCCTGTCACTAGACACTCCAGAAGGACCAGGTCTGTATAATTAGCAGTGTGTCTTCTCTCCTGTCTGGGCAGCAAATACTTGTTCACAAACTCAAAAAGCACCTTGTGCTCAGGATTCATCTCACTCTTTTGCACAAACCTAGCTTAAAGCACTTCTTCAGTAGACTTGGTATCACAGAAATTTCTGGTGATTTGGAGAGCAGAAGGGAGAGAATCTAGACAAGGCCACATTTTCCTAGTATAGTCATTATAGCCCTCACAGTGTATGTCTAGAATTCTGCCTAATTTAGGTGCATCAAACTGCACCTTTACTCCCTTTACCAAGCTTGTAACAACCCCATTCACCACTGTGGCATTTACCATAAACTTTATCAGCTCTTTTCGTGCCAGCCTGCCATCCAGTTGAAGAACCATGTCCTTCCACCCCTGTGCATTCAGGGCATCAACCAATCTCTTCATGCCTGGCTCCTCCAGGTCTTTCAGAATTCTTCCTTTCAATATCTTTCTCCTGCCAAAAAGGACAAATATGTTATGTTCCTTTTCAGATTCCTCTTCTTCTTCCTCTCCACTCCATGCTTCTTCTTCTTCAGGAACTTTCACTTGTTTTCCTTTGACTGCATACCTGGTTTTTTGTGCCAGGGAGGGTTCAACAGATACAGATTTTGAAGACTTCTTGGTGGAACTCTTGGATTTCTTTGATATAGGAGTGGGAACCTTCTCAGTTGTACCTCTTTCCTGATGAACCAATTCCATCTCCTCCTCATCTTCTTCTGCAGCCACAGAATTTTCCACAACTTTAGCTTTTCCCTTTTCCTTCTTCTTTTTCTTGCTTGCCTCTTGGGCTTTCTGTAATTCAGCCTCACTTTGCCTCACCCTGCTTCTAGTAGCTCTCACCTTTGGTGCTGAAGGGACAGTAGACTTAGAAGATGACACCTTGCTCTTCTTTGTTGGCTTAGAGGCAGTTGGAGCCTTTTGAGAAGAAGCTTTGTGCTTCTTGGGATCATAGCTTGCTCCAACTTTCTTCAGAATGTCAGCCAAGGTTTCTTCCACAGATGGAATAGGTGCATCTTGTTGTTCACTCAGGTGCACAAGACCTTCAGCAGCCTCCCCAAATTCACTTCTCCCTAGCTTGTTGCCACTCTCCTCATCTCCTCCACAAATTACAAGAATTTTACCTTTATTTTTCTTTCCCTTTCTCTTCGATTCTCCCTCACTTACATCTCTCACAGATCCTACCAACACAAACCTATCATCTACTTTCTCCACTACATCAGAAAAAACATAGCATGTATTTACCTCTTCAGAGGTTTCTTGATTTTTGTCTGATTCAGAAGACCCACGTTCTTCTCCATCACTTGCAGAGACAAAAGCTTTAGACTCGGAGCTTGAGTCAGATGATTCCTTTTCATAGCTTTCCCTCTTTGACTCGCTTTCAATTTTTCGTTGAGAGCTGTTCTCAGAGCACCAGTAGCTACAGTCTTTCTTGCCAACATTTTCTGCCGGAGGAATCTCGATTTAGGGTTGTCGCTAGGAGGTACAAATTAAGATATGTTAGGAGATGCTGGTGGGGGAGTTAATGGATTTTCTTCAGGGTTAGTCATGGCAGAGAATTTCTTAAGGGTTTTGGGAATTTTGGAGAATTTTAGAGAGAAGGAGGATGATCAGGGGTTTTAACACCTATGACTGTTATGGACTGAGGTAGGAATATGTGGAGTGTATTTAAAGTGAAGTATGATTAGGTGCAGTAATAGAAGTCTTTTGTAGTGGTCAATCAGGAGTCTAATCTTATTAGGACTCCGGTCTTTAAGTGGTAATTGATCGACGCTAGTTTTTAGGAAATAATCCCGTTTTATTTAGAATTTTAAGAGAATGAAACCGGTTCAATGCTCAACGATTATATTTTTAGGAGTTTGGTTAGGATAGGACTCCTGCTCATAATTGGAATATACATACTTGACCTTTTCTCGTCTGCATATACTGATGAACCAGGTTCTTCAAGTAGAACTCCTCTTGATTATGCCTCATATATCAGAATAGAAAAAAGACCTTGTAAGAGATCAATGAATTAATATAAACACAAGTCACAGGAGTATACTGATTAAAGTATGAGACTGAGTAAAAATTAGTCTATATATATACATAAAATCAAACCTTCTAACCCAAATTTTTTTTCATTGCATTCTGAACTGGTTCCTTTTAGGTGATCTTAATCATCCCTAATTCCAACCTGTTCCTTTCAAAGTTTTCCCTATTCAGTGCTTTGGTGAAGATTTCAGTTATTTGTTTATCAGTAGCACAAAATTCTATTGAGAGTAATCCATTCTCATAATTATCTCTCAAGAAGTGGTGTCTAACATCTATTTGCTTGGTCCTTTTATGATGAACAGAGTTCTTTGTTATACTTATAGCACTAGTGTTATCACAAAATATTGGGTATGCATCCCACTTCTATATCAAAATCTACTAATTGTTGTTTAATACACAGTAGTTGAGCACAACAAGAAGCTACAACCACATACTTAGCTTCAGCAGTAGATAGGGCTACTGAATTTTGTTTCTTGGTAGCCCATGATACAAGACATGAGCCAAGGAAGCGTGCCATACCTGAGGTGCTTTTTCTATCCACTAGGAAACCTACATAGTCAGCATCAATATATCCTACTAGATTGAAATTACTACCTTTAGGGTACCAAAGACACAATTCAGTAGTGCCCTTTAAATATCTCAATATCCTCTTGACAGCAGTCAAGTGAGACTCTTTTGGATTTGCCTAAAAATGAGCACATAGCCCTACACTGAAAACAATGTCAGGTCTACTAGCAGTAAGATACAAAAGTGAACCAGTCAGATCCCTATATAACTTCTGATCAATTGATGAACTAGGTTCATCAATATCTAATTTGGTGGCAGTTGCAATATGTGTATTTATTTCTTTAGAATCCTCCATTTTAAACTTCCTGATTAGTTCTTTTGTATACTTCTGCTGATGAATCATGGTTCCATTTTGACTTTGTTTGATATGCAATCCTAAGAAAAAATTAAGCTCACCTATCATGCTCATTTCAAATTCACTTCCCATTAGTTTTGCATACTCTTTGCTTAGCTTGTCAGTGGTGGCCCCAAAGATTATGTCATCAACATAAATTTGTACAACAAGAAGGTCCTTACCTTTTTCCCTTAAGAATAAGGTACTATCTATTTTACCTCTCTTGTACCCATGCTCCAGTAGGAATTTTGACAATCTTTCATACCATGCTCTTGGTGCCTGTTTGAGTCCATAGAGAGCCTTCTCCAACTTGTACATATTTTCAGGACATTCTTTGCTTTCAAACCCTGGAGGTTGTTTCACAAATACTTCTTCCTTCAAGTACCCATTCAGGAGGGCACTTTTGACATCGATTTGATGGAGAGTGAATTCCATATGTACTGCAAAAGCTATGAGGAGCCTGATTGCCTCTAGTCTTGCAACTGGAGCAAATGTCTCATCATAGTCTATTCCTTCCTCTTGGATATAACCTTGGACTACCAACCTTGCCTTGTTCCTTGTGACAGTTCCATCTTCATCAAGTTTGTTCCTAAAGACCCATTTTGTGCCAATGACTGATATATCCTTGGGTCTTGGAACTTGGTACCAAACTTGACTTTTTTCAAATTGGTTAAGCTCATCCTGCATTACATTCACCCAATCTGCATCCTGTAAAGCCTCAACAATATTTTTAGGTTTAATGATAGATAGGAAAGCATCAAAAGCACAAAGATTCTTTAATTGTGAACTGGTTTTGACTCCAGATGTTGGATCAATGATAATGTTCTCAATGGGATGAGAGCTTTGATACTTGTGAGGTTTTACAACCAACTGGCTTCTGTTGGATGTTTCAGCAATTTGATGAGGAACAGGTTCATGGACAGGTTTTTTTAAGGAGTTTATTTCAATTCCTCTTTGATTTCTTCCCCCTGTCAGGTTGCCCTGTAAGGAAAAACCTGTTCCATTACCTGTTCCTTCTGCATGTGTCACTTTGACTTGAGTTGATGCTTCAACCAAGTCTTTGACCAGTCCAATGGCTTCATATTCATGTTCCTGTCTCTCAGAAAGAATGTTAGTTTTATCAAATACTACATGCACACTTTCTTCTACACATAGAGTTCTTTTATTAAAAACTTTATAAGCTTTGCTATGTGAAGAATATCCCAAGAATACTCCCTCATCACTTCTGGGATCAAACTTTCCTAGGGAGTCTTTTCCATTATTGTGCACTTAGTACTTTCAACCAAAATCCCTAAGACGTGGTATGTTTGGTTTTCTCCCTTTAAGTAACTCATAGGGAGTCTTCTCTACTAGAGGTCTGGTCATACATCTATTTATGATGTAACATGCAGTGTTTACAGCCTCTGCCTAGAAGCTGTGAGGCAATTTGCTAGATAGTAACATTGTTCTAGCCATATCCTCAAGAGTTCTATTTTTCCTTTCAACTACTCCATTTTGTTGTGGAGTCTTGGGGGTAGAGAAATTGTGATCTATGCCATTTTCATCACAAAATTCAGCAAACTTAGAGTTTTCAAACTCAGTTCTATGATAAGACCTAATGGATGCAAGATGATTTCCTAATTGTTTTTGAGTCTTCCTAACAAATGCAGAAAACATATCAAATGCTTCATCTTTGGAAGTTAGAAATAAAACCCAAGTGAATCTAGAATAGTCATCAGCTAGAACCATTACATACTTCTTTCCACCTCTGCTCATGATTCTCATTTGACCATATAGATCCATATGAACCAGTTCTAACATCTTAGACGTACTTACCATTTTCTTGGATTTGAAGGATGACCTTACCTGCTTCCCCCTTTCACATGCCTCACAAAATTTGTCTTCCTTAAACTTGATATTAGGTAAACCTACAATCAAGACCTTGGAGACTAATTTGTTTAGCTGATTTAGACTGGCATGACCAAGTCTTTTGTGCCATAGGAGAGGATCATTAACTAACACACTTAAGCAAGTGAGTTCATTTTCTGAAAGAGTTGGCAAATCTACAATGTAAATATTGTTAACTTTTTTTCCCTGCAAAACAATCTTGTTAGTGGTAAGGTTAATCACAAAGCATTTGGTGGAGGTAAAAACCACAAGGTTACCTCTGTCACACAATTGTGACACAGTTATTAAACTGTATTTCAAGCCATCTATCAGGGAGACATTCTCTATGGAATGAGAATCAGTCTTGCCTACCTTTCCAACCCCAATGATATCACCTTTATTTTCATTACCAAAGGAGACATTACCTCCTTTTAAGTCCTCAAGTGAAAGGATCTGGTCCTTATCCCCAGTCATATGTTTTGAGCAGCCACTATCCATGTATAATATTTGGCTCCTCCCTTTCACTTGGACCTGCAAAGGAAATCAGTGGTTATTCTTAGGAACCCAAAATAGTTTGGGTCCCTTTATATAAGAAAAAGGATGAATTAAATTCCTTCTTGCCCATCCCGGCAACTTATTCTTTTCTTTAACAAAAACTTTGTTCTTTTGACTGGCCATTTCTTTTGCATTACATTCATATTTGTAATGGCCGGTCTTACCACAGTGTGTACAGATTTTATTTTCAGGAAGAGTGAGGTACTTGCTTTTTGGATCCCATTTAGGAGCTTGAGTCCCATAGCCAAGTCCTCTTTTGTTACTGCTGTGATGCTCTTGCAACCAAGAGAGAGCATCAGAGGCTTTGTTCCGCTTGCAAGTTCTATCTAGTTCATGTTTTACCTTTCCTAGATCTTCTTTTAAGACTTTGATGAATTCATTTTTCTTGTATAATTCATCTTTCTTTTTTCCCAAATTTTCTTCTAGAGTGAGACACGTGTGATCAGCTAACTTTTTTCCTGTTCCTAATTTCAATTTCAGATTTTCAGACTTAAGTTCTAGGACATTGTTGTCAAGTGCAAGAACCTGGTTCTTCAACTCAGCATTTTTGTTATCACTCTCATTTGCCCTAGACTCTAGACTTTTACATTTTGCTTTTATAATCACACATTCCCTAGACAGAACTTCTTTATGATTATTAATTATCTCAGACTCATCAATGAAGTTTGTTAATAGCTCAGCCAGCCTTTCTTTAGACAAGAATTTAATCTTGTCTTTGAGATGAAGAATACTTACCTCTTTTTCATCCTCTGATTCTCCAATGGCCATTAGTGCTTGCTCCTCCTCAGCTTCATCTTCTGAGTCTTCATCTAAAGTTTCTCCCCAAGCAGCAACCATAGCCTTGGTTGAACCTTTGTTTCTCTTTGGTTGAACCTGTTCTTTCTTCCTGTTCCTTTGTTCAGCTCTTTTTTTCTTCCACTCAATTTCCCATTAAAGGCAGTTTTTGATCATGTGGTCGGTCTTACCACACTTGTAGCATCCCTCATTTGTCTGTTTCTCCGGAGCTCTTGATTTGTTGAAGTTTGTACCTCTTGAAGAACTTTTTCCTCTCATCGGGTACTTCTTGAAATCCCTAGTTATCATAGCCATTTCATCATCTTCCAAATCTGCACCTTCAGTAATTCTGAGAGCTAAGCTTCTCTCCTTTTTGAGGGTGTCCACCTTCATGGTTTGTCTCCTCATTTCATAGGCAGTTAAATTTCCAATTAGTTCATCCAGTCTAAGGGTAGCTATGTTCTTGGATTCCTGAATGGCAATGATCTTGCTTTCCCATGTGACTGGCAGAACTCTTGTCAGAATCTTCTCAATCTTGTCTTCTTCAAGGATAGTCCTTCCAAGTGATTCAAGTTCATTTGTCAAAGTGGTGAATCTAGTATACATCTCCTGGATAGTTTCTCCTTCCTTCATAGTGAAATTCTCATATTGAGAATACAGAAGTGTTCCTCTTGATCTTTTCACTTGAGGTGTTCCTTCATGAGCCACTTGTAGAGTGTCCCATATTTCCTTAGCAGTTGTACAACTTTGGATCCTGCTGTACTCGTCTGGTCCTAGTCCACACACAAGCCACTTCTTGGCCTTAGCATTTTTCTCCCATTTCCTCGGGTCCTCAGCAGTACAACCAGCCCTTGTTTTTGGCATATCAATTCCTTCGGCATTTTTCTTAGTGTTTGCTAGGGGACCATCAGTGACTATGTCCCAAAGTTCATAATCTTCCCCTATAATGTGATCTCTCATTCTGTTCTTACACCAAGAATAGTACAGACCATTGAAAAGTGGAGGCCTGACAGTGGATTGCCCTTCCTAGTTCCCAGTTGGTGCACTCATTGTTGATCTTCTCCTAAGGTGTTAGCGTATTCAAGGATAACCTGCTCTGATACTAATTGATATTCTAAACGTCAATACCACACAAGAGGGGGGGGGGTGATTTGTGTGTTACCTAATTTTCACACTAGAAGAACCTGGTTCTTCTAGATGTACTTAATATAACTGTTTGCGGAATTAAGAGTGCATAAAGTAAAGAACACAGAGATTTTTACCTGGAAAACACCTGACTCAAAAGGTGAAAAAACCACGACCTACTACTCAGTAGGATTTTCCCAAACTTTCACTAAAATCACTGAGCCAAAAACAATATTTACAAACTCTTGTAAACCTAAGGACTAAACTCTAATCCCAGTGTGGCACACAGCCTCAACTGCTGTGACACTTTCAAGTTAACTCTAACTTGAATACCCAAAGTACCTAATACAATTGCTTCTACGAAAGCTGAAAGGTACAATATGAAAAACACCTACTACAATTTAATTATAAATAAAGAAAGAAACAATGGAATTGGTTCTTCACTCTTGGTTCCTGTAGCTTCAGATTTGCACATTTGAATCACACTCAAATTGCTTGCGAAATCGCCTAGCTCTCAATTTAGTTTAACTTCTACGTATGTCCAATCACCTGTAAAAGAGAACAATCATTATTATTTATAGAGTTAGTAATCAAAGTTTGATTAAAACTCGAATTGCTGATCCTTCATCAAATTCGAATCCTAGAACAACTCAAACTCCAATCCTTATCCTTGATCCGGATGTAGTTCTCTTCACATAAGGAGACTTCAACTCCTTATCATATGCAACCTTTTCAATCAACTCAGAAGATATTGTTGCTGATCCTTGAGACTTTTCTTCTTCACATGTATGTCACATATGTAAGCATATCAACACTATGTCTCACATGATGGACCTGGTTCATGACTGAGTTCATTTTGTCAATCTTCAAAACTCCATCTGAACTTGGGCCAACATTAAGAACCTCCACCACTAATGTATATTTATCAAGGATAATTTTCACATGGTACATTAAGCAGATTTTAATAACTCAAATAAATAGACCATTTTGTGGATCCTACTTATTAATCATAATGCTCAATCCATGAATAGACATGTACAAATTTATTAAGAATTTTTCATGATCTCAAATAAACAAACCACTTTAGTGGTAACTATTTATTACTCACAAAATTTTCTATTTACGAGTGAAGATACATGTTGGTCATAAAATTATTTTATGGTAGATTATGGATCACAACTTTGTTTAGCCAAAAAAGTACAGAACCTTCTAATTAAGTTAATTGATGATGGAATAAGGGATGAACGGTAAATCTTAGCTAAACATAATTAACTTTAAATCTGAACATGTTAAATGGCATAATCGAAGGAGACCAAGTTTACATAAGATTCCTTAAGAAGATTGATAAATATCAAAACTAAGTGATAAGCTTACATCTTTTGTATGTTTGTACCCTACTTGTGAGAGCAAAAAAGGAAAAAGAGGGAAGTTGTTGTTTGTTAAGAGATCTATCCTGGTCGATTGAACAATGATGATTGTAAGAAGTTGCAGCCAAGATTTGAGCTGTTGATTTGTCATTGAAGATTTCCACTTTATCTTCTACTTTGTATATTGCCTCCCTTCTTTGTTTCTTAAGAGATCTTTCCTTATATATACTATCAATTTTCCCTTTTACCTACTGGTCCTTAACCAGCGTACCCTCTCATGATTGTACTCTTCCTCTATTGCCCAAGTATTATGTTCCGATATGTAAGCCCTATGATGGCTCGACCTCAATGATGGTACTTGTCGTCTTTGCGTTGACCATGGCTTGGACGGCCCCTTACCATTATCTTGAACTGATAGCTATCTGGTGGTCAGATTTTGACCTAAACAATTAGTCCTTTCATCCGTTGAGGTCTCCTTTTGGTGAGCTCAATGGGTGGATTCTGTCGATTCAAGAGTTAGGAAAAATCTGGGCATTGTACAAAAGACGAGATCCTTAGGGCGAAGTGGAAACGTGACGTCCCAAGGAATTTATTGGGATGTTACGTCTGTTCAGAGTTGGATTGTCACGTCGATCCAGGGTACCACAAATACATGTTATGCGTCATTATGACCCATGTTTCCCAGGCATCGTATCATTTTTCATGCCCTTTCACTCTATTGATTGGCGGCTCTTGGGTTTCCCACTACATTTGCATTCCTATAAATAGAAGGAATCCGTCTTTTGGTGGTTATGCTTCCCAATTTACCTGATAGAATTTTATAAACTCCTACATTCTTCAATCTTTCATACCTATGTTTTTATCGGAATTCGACGTGATCATTCCCCTTTTCTTTCATCATTTCTTATTTTATTCTGATAAATGCAGACATATGGCTAGTACTTCTTCTCATACTGATCGATTTACCGAAGCTCCGGTGCCGGAAAATGAAGTGCCCCTTCTTGAAGAGGGAATGGATGTGGTGGAAGATGAGGTATTTCCAGCAATGGATGAGATAGTTCATCGTCTGGGGAAATTGAGGACTTACTTCCACAGCCCTTCCAGAAACAAATTGTAGCTTGTCCATTCCTCCATGGATGAAGTAGTGATTATGGTGCTCAAGGCCAAGTGGTTAATTCCAAACCATATCGAAATGGTACCCGCAGCGGGGAATGACATTATACACTTGCACCGCCTGGGGTACTGCGCATTTTACACGTAGCCATTTATTATAGGGTGTCACACCTCCTTTTTATCACTTATGCTCTTTTATTCGAGCCCGCTTATTTACTTACACCCCGGGAAAGGATAT
>MU700007.1:93954-108843 GCA_026770625.1 Nicotiana glauca | reverse complement strand
ACATCATAATCCTTCAATAGCTCCAACCACCTCCGCTGCCTCAAGTTCAACTCCTTCTGCTTGAACAAGTATTGCAGACTCTTGTGATCAGTGTACACCTCACACGTCACACCATATAAGTAATGCCTCCAAATCTTTAAATCATGAACAATGGCTACCAACTCTAGATCATGGACCGGATAATTCTTTTTGTGAATCTTCAATTGCCTCGAAGCATAAGCAATGACTCTGCCATCCTGCATCAATACCGCATCGAGTGCGGAGTGCTGTGTTAGGGACATCAGACGCCCTAATCCTCAGCTGATGGTGGCCAGATCTCAAGTCTATCTTTGAAAACACCTTTGCACCCTGAAGCTGGTCAAACAAATCGTCAATCATCGGTAGTGGATACTTGTTCTTTATCATCACTTTGTTTAATTGCCGGTAATCAATGCACATCCTCATCGATCCATCTTTTTTCTTCACAAATAACACTGGCGCATCCCAAAGAGAAATACTAGGCCGGATAAAACCCTTCTCTAGAAAATCTTGCAACTGGTCCTTTAACTCTTTCAACTCTGGCGGGGCCATGCGATAAGGCGAAATAGAAATGGGCTGTGTGCCTGGGGCCAGATCAATACAGAAATCAATATCCCTGTCGGGCGACATACCCAGCAGGTCAGAAGGGAAAACCTCGGGGAACTCCCGAACAATAGGAACAGAGTCAATAGAAGTAACCTCTGTGCTGGAATTGCGAACATACACTAGATAAGCTAGACATCCCTTCTTGACCATACGTCGAGCCTTCACATATGAAATAACACTGCGGGTGGCATGTCCTGGGGTACCTCTCTACTCCAATTAGGGAAAATCTGGCAAAGCCAAGGTCACGGTCTTGGCGTGACAATCCAAGATAGCATGATACGGGGACAACCAATCCATCCCTAATATAACGTCGAAATCCACTATGTCTAAAAGCAATAAATCAACACGGGTCTCAAGACCTTCAAACACTACCACACAGGAACGATGAACTCGGTCGACCACTATAGAATCACCCACCGGTATAGATACATAAATAGAGATACCCAAAGCATCACTAGGCATAGCTAGGTAGGGTGCAAAATAAGACGACACATATAAATACGTAGACCCAGGGTCAAATAGCACTAAAGCATCCCTATCACAGAAAAAAATAGTACCTATAATGACTGCATCTGAAGACTCAGCCTCTAGCCTGGCTGGAAGAGCATAGCACCGGGGCTGGGCCCCACCTCCCTGAACCATATCTCTGGGACGATCGACCGCTGGCTGGCCTCTACCTCTGACGGTCTGAGCTCTACCTCTATGATCCCTACCTCCACCTCTAGGGCCTCTACCCCTACCTCTAGATAGCTGGGCGGCTTGTGGATCACCTGATGTCTGAATCATATGATGAGGACCCTACTGTTGAGAGCTGCTAGAAGCTCTAGGGCAATACCTGACAATATGTCTCGTGTCGCCACAAGTGTAACAAGCCCTAGACCGCTGAGAATAACGGTGTAGTGGTGCGTTGATAGGTGCTAATGGTGAACTAAAAAGCTGTTGGTCAGAAGACTGCGACTGAGAGCCACGACCACCTGAAGTACCATGTGAGACCTGAAGGGCTGACTGAAAGGGCCTCGAAGGGTGGCCTCTACCGTAAGAATCCCCACCTCCAGATGAGATACCACTGAATCTACCTGTATGACAGGCCTCTTATCTAACCCATGACCACCTCCCCGTGCAAGAGCCATCTCAACTCTATGGGCCGCATTGGCCGTCTCCTGAAAAGAAATCTTACTACCAGCTCCCATAGCCATCTGGAGAAAGATCGGCTGAATCAATCCACAATAAACCTCTGCACCCTCTCTCGCTCTGTGGGGAGTATAATAATAGCATGGCGTGCCAGATCAATGAACCGAGTCTCATACTGCGTGAATGTCATAGAGCCCTGCTAGAGGCACTCGAACTACCTGCGAAGAGCCTCTCGCTGAGTAACTGGGAGAAACTTATCCAAAAACAACTCTGCCAACTAATCCCATTTCAATGATGGCGACCCTACTGGTCTGGATAAACAATAGTCCCTCCAACAAGTCTTGGCGTATCCTGCAAGTCGAAAGGTGGCGAAGTCGACCCCATTGGTCTCCACAATACCCATAGTCCGAAGGATCTAGTGGCAGCTGAATAAGAAATCCTGTGGATCCTCCGATGAAGTACCGCTGAATGTGGTGGTAAAAAGCTTGGAGAACCTATCAAGTCTCCACAAAGCATCCGAAGACATCGCCGCTCCATCGTCGGTCAGGACTGCTATACCTGGCTGAGCTGCCACAGCTGGCTGAACCACTGGGACATGAGCCTGGGGAGCTACCTTCTCCGGAGTACGTGTCGCAGGAGTCTGAACTCCTCTCCAGCCTGAGAAGTGGTTGGTGCTACTGGAAGCAAACCCGCTCTAGAGACGCTATCCACAAAGCCTGCCAGTCTGACCAAAGCATCCTGAAGATCTAGGGTGACCATAAACCCTCATGTGACCTGAGCTGGGCCCACCGGAGCTGTTGGGGCTAGAACCTCCTCATCATAATCAATATGAGGCTCCACCTCTGGTACTGCTGCCCAGGGCTGAGCTCTGCCCCTGCCTCGGCCTTTGGCACGGCCTCTGCCTCTGCCCCTCGTAGGAACTGTCGCTGGGGCTTGGGCTGCTACGCGGTAGAAGAGGAAGCACGTGTTCTCACCATCTACGAAGAACAGAGTAGAAAGACAAGCAGTATTTGAGAAACAGAATCGCACGACAAGAAAGAACAAAGAGAAATTTTCCTAACTCTGTAGCCTCTGGGGATAAATACAGACGTCTTTGTACCGATCCCTCAGACTCTACCAAGTTTGTCCGTGTTTAGAGAGACCTATGTAACCTAAAGCTCCGATACCAACTTGTCACGACCCCAATTTCCCACCATCAGGAGTCATGATGGCGCCTACTATCAGAGCTAGGCAAGTAAGACATTTTAAACATTCCCTGATTTCACCTCAACAATAACATTATAAATATTACAAGTCATTTAAATAAAAGCGGAAGTCTTTAAAATATAGATAACTGAAAACCCAGAATGCGGACGTTTAATATTTCTCTAACCAAGACTGGTGTCGCTATCTCACGAACTACTAAAGAGTGCTACAAACAAGTCTGAATAGAAATACATAAATGTCTATCTCAGTAGCATGAAAACAAACTGAAAACATAGAAAGGGACAACGGCCTGCGAACACCATCTAGGCTACCTCGTAAGTCCCTGGACTAAAGTCAGCTCCCAATCAATATCCTACTGTTGTGGTCCAAAAGCTGCTCCTGGATCTGTGCAAAAAGATGCACAAAGTGTAGCATCAGCACAACCGGCCTCATGTGCTGGTAAGTCCCTGGCCTAACCCCGGAGAAGTAGTGAAGAGGCTAGACAGGACCTACCAAAAACAACCTGTGCAGATATATATACAAGTGCAATGAAATAACAACAGAAAAATACCAATTAAAACGGGGAGGGGACATGCGTAGGGGAAATACAGAGGAAAACAACTTATCAGAAGTAAACACAAACTACATCAGCTCTCATAATCTATTAAGTGGTCGGCACACCACACGATCCCATTTAATAATATATAAGTGGTCGGCGTGCCACAAGATCCCATTTCAGCATATATAAGTGGTCGGCGTGCCACACGATCCCATTTCAGCATATATAAGTGGTCGGCATGCCACACGATCCCATTTCATATTATATAATAGTTTTCCGGCAAGGGAGAATACGACTAAACAGTTAAATTTCCCGGCAAGGGAGCAACAACCATAATTTTACACGTCCCGACAAGGGAATAATCACATATCTTCCTTTTACGTTCGTTTCTTACTTATAATCAAGTCAAAAAAAATTGAGCCAACTCTCCAAGGAGTTTACAAATCATATTTCCTTCTCATTCTCTTCATATCATATAGAAACTACCAATTAACAAGGAAAAGTTACTATCGAATCCCAAATAAGCACAAATAAGGATCCACGGTCATGCTGGATACTGGTGTATAGATACTCGTCACCATGCCTATACACCAAACTCAACATTTAGCAATTAACAAATAATACTCTAATCCTATTCCCTCAAGCCAAAGTTAGATCAAACACTTACCTCAGTCAAAAGAATAGCAATCAATTCTCAAATACCGCCTTTTCTTTACAATCCGACTCCGAAATAATGATATCTAGGCATAATTAATTCAGTAATATCAATAAGGACTCAACGGCAACATCCTATAGTCTAGATATGAATTTCCTAGCATTCTTCCAAAAATACCAAAATCGACCCCGGGCCCGCTTGGTCAAAGCCCGAGGTTCGAACCAATTCCATGTCACCCATTCCCCCATGAGCCCGGATATACAATTTATTTTCAAATTCGACCCCAAAATGAGGTCTAAATCAAAGAAAATTAAAAAGCCCTAATTTCACCCTTTTTCCCCAATTTACACCTTAAGTTACATGATTTAGGTCTAGAAATTTGATAAATGATGATAGGAAATGAAGAAAATGAGTTGAATAATAGTTACCCAAGAAGCTTCGGTGAAAAATCACTCTAAAAGTCACCTAGGGGCTGTGGAGAAGAAGAGCTCGTGTGAAATTTGGGAATAATCCCATCACTGGTCTGTTTTTGAGCTTTAAAAATCACTGGGCAAAAATGCCCCTCGCGTTCGCGGGAAGGGGGCCGCATTCGCAAAGGGTAGATGAGTCAAAGCATCGTGAATGCGTGATTCTAGTCGGGAATTCATAGAAGGATGGGGCTGGGTCCAGGATTTGCTTGTACGCGAACGTGAGAGAGGGCTCGCGAACGCGGGGACTTGTCCGCAAACGCGAAGAAGGGAAAGCCCACTGGTACGCGAACGCGAGCTGAGTGCTGCGAATGCGAAGAAGCAATTATCTGAGCAAAAATTGCAGAAAAATCTGCTATCATTATAAGTTTAAAAACATCCCGAACACCTCCGAAAATACTCCCGAGCCCTCAGAGTTCTTAACCAATCACATACACTAACTCAACAACATCCTAAGAACTTAACCGTGCGATCAAATCGCCAAAATAATATTATAAACGAGGAATCAAACCTCAAAATTATCACTTTTTCATCAAATTTCATAAACTTCAAATTTTAGATATTTAGGTCCGAAACACGTCAAATGAAGTCCGATTTCGACCAAATTTCACAGAAAGTGCTTAAACCATATATAAGATTTGTACCGGGTGTCGGAACCAAAATACGAGCCCTATACCATAGTCTTTTAATCAATTTTCATTTCCTTTTTCCTTAATACTTTCAGAAAAATAATTTTACAAAAAAATTCTTTTCTCGGGCTCTATATCTCGGAATTCGACTCTGGGCACATGCCCGAGTCCCATATTTTTTTACGGACCCTTCTGGATCGTCAAATCACGGGTCCGGGTCCGTTTACCAAAAATATTAACCAGAGTCAACTTTAATCATTTTAAAGCCACATTTGAAATTTTTCACAGAATTTAACATCTAATCTTTCTGGCTACGCGCCCGGACTGCGCACGAAAATTGAGGCAACTAAAAGTAAGGTTTCAAAGGCCTCGAAAGCATAGAAAAAGAGAGAAATCCGGTGATGACCCTTTGGGTCGTCACAAAATTGTGATTAGAACTTGATGGTATCGGGCCTGTATTTTGGTTCTGGTGCCCGGTGCATGTCTTATAGGTAAGTAAGATAAGTCTGTGAAATTTGGTAAGAAACGGACTTGAAACGACGTGAATCGAATTATTTTTGAGAAAATTGGAATTTTAAGGTTCTTAAGAAAATTTTATGATTTTGATGCTAAATTCATAGTTGTTGATGTTATTTTAGTGATTTGAATGCACAAGCGAGTCTTTATGATGTTTTTAGACTGGTGTACATGTTTGGTTTGGAGCCCCGAGGGCTTGGGAGAGTTTTGGATAGGCCACGGGGTGGATTTTAGACTTGAGGAATTGCTGATTTTCAACTATTGCATTGCAAGCCTGTAGGCTTCGCGTTTGCGAAACCTACCTCGTAAATGTAAGATCGCAAATGTGAGAGGCTTATCGCAAATATGAAAGAAGCCCAGGCCGGCCAGCCTCGCAATTGCGAGGATTTCATCGCAAATGTGATGCCCCTCCCCCCATTTCAGCCTGTTGTCATAAATGCGACACTTTGTTCGCATTTCCCTACTCGCAATTGTGAGAACCCCACTTCGCAATTCCCATCATAGCAGAGGTCGAGGTTCACAATTGCAAACCCCTATTCGCATTTTCCGTAATTGCAACTTGCAAATTTTTATACTTAGCCGAAAATAAACTATTTTTCACATCCTTTCAAAACACAAACTCCTTAGGGCGATTTTTTATGAACAAATCTTCTTCCAAATCGATTGTAAGTCAATTTTAACTCATTTAATTCAATCATTAACATCTTTTAACATAATTTCAACTAAAAATCAATGATCTTTATGGGAAAATTGGATTTTTTGGGTAGAACCTTGGTTTTTCAAAAATTGGGGATTCGGACCTCAATTCGAGGTCCGATTTCAAAGCAAATTATATATTTGGGTTCGTGGGGGAATGGATAATCGGGTTTTGGTTTGAACCTCAGGTTTTGACCATGTGGGCTCGGAGGCAATTTTGACTTTTTGGGTAAAACTTTAGAAAATGCATTTTCATGCATTAGAATTGATTCATTTATTGCTTATTGATGTAATTAAGTAACTTGTGGCAAGATACGAGTAGATTGGTGGTGAAGTAAAGGGGTAAAGCGATAATTGAGACGTGAACTGTGTTCGTGGCATTGAGGTAAGTGTTTGGTCTAACCTTATTAGGAGTCGAGTCCTATTTGCTATGTTGTAACTGTTGAGTATAATATATAGGAATGGTGATGAGTATCTATACGTTGGTGTTTAGTATGCACGTGAGTCTCTTAATGTGATTAACATGATTTCGTGTATTATTCATATCTTGGTGATGATTTATACTTGTTAGGCAAAGTTCATTGAAGTAATTGTGATGTTTGATCATTGAGGAGCATTGGCTCAAGTTGTATAACTAATTGTGAAATTATGAGTGGTAATTGAAATCTTTTAGAGCATTGTCTTGAGTTGTGGAGTGGATCGCGAAACAAAGGGGGAAAAGAGAAATGAATCACCATATTGACTCCCTTCCCGGGATATTGTTGTTGTTGTTTTGAGGTTGTCTCTTGCCGGGACTTGTTGTTGAATTATTGTTCCCTTGCCGGGTTTCTTATTCCAAATTCCATTCATTTCCTTGCCTTATTGTTTGTGATTATTGTTTGGGTGAGGAAGAGAGTTAAAGCACGAGGGGTGATGTTGTGCATTGTTTTAGTAAGAGAGTGTTAAAGCACGAAGGGTGATGCCGTGTATGATTTTGTGAGAAATGAGTGTAAAGCACGAAGGGTGATGCCGTGCCGCACGATTTACCATTCTGTGCCGATTATATTGATTATATGGTGAGTACGAGAGTAAAAGCACGAAGGGTGATGCCGTGCACATTTTTATTACTTGATTGTTTGGTGAGCACGAGAGTAAAAGCATCAAGGGTGATGTAGTGCACTTATTGATTTCAGTCCTTTTGTTGATATATGTTGTTTTTTTCATTTCTGTTATCTTTCTATTCTAAATTTATGTTTCCCCGTAGCATGTTACCCCTCCCATACTTGACTATATTATATTGTTTTTTCTTTTTCCGTTGTATATAGCTGTTGTACAGTCCTTGGAGACTAATTTGTTTAGCTAATTTGGACTGGCATGACCAAGTCTTTTGTGTCATAGGAGGGGATCATTAACCAACACACTTAAGCAAGTGAGTTTATTTTCTGAAAGAGTGGACAGATCTACAATGTAAATACTGTTAACTCTTTTTCCCTGCAAAATAATCTTGTCAATGGTAAGGTTAATCACAAAGCATTTGGTAGAGGTAAAAGCTACAAGGTTACCTCTGTCACACAGTTGTGACACACTTATTAGGCTATATTTCAAGCCATATATTAAGTAGACATTCTCAATGGAATGAGAGTCTGTCTTACCTACTTTTCCAACCCCAATGATCTCACCTTTCTTTCCATTACCAAAGGAGACATTACCTCCCTTTAGGTCCAAGTGAAAGGAATTGGTCTTTGTTCCTAGTCATATGTTTTGAGCAGCCACTATCCATATACCATATTTGGCTCCTCCCTTTCACTTGGACCTGCAAAAAGAAATCAGGGGGTAGTCTTAGGAACCCAAACTAGTTTGGGTCCCTTTCTATAAGCAAAAGGATGAATCAGATTCCTTCTTGCCCACCCAGGCAGCTTGTGTTTCTCTTGAACAAAAGCTTTATTCTTTTGACTAGCCTTTTCTTTTGCATTACATTCATTTTTGTAATGGCCAATCTTGCCACAGTGTGTGCAAATTTTATTTTCAGGGAGTGTGAGTACTTGCTTTTAGGGTCCCATTTTGGAGCTTGAGTCACATAGACAATTCCTCTTTTGTTTCTACTGTGATGCTCTTGCAGCCAAGAGTACATCAGAAGCCTTGTTCCACTTGCAAGTTATGTCTAGTTCGTGTTTCACTTTTCCTAGATCTTCTTTTAGAACTTTGATCAATTCATCTTTCGATTTTCCTAAATTTTCTTCTAGAGTACGATATGAGTGATCAGCTTTTTTCTTTCCTGTTCCTAGTTTCAGTTTTAAGTTTTCAGATCTAAGTTCTAGGACACTGTCATCGAGTTCAAGAACCTGGTTCTTCAACTCAGCATTTTTGTTATCACTCTCATCAGCCCTAGACTCTAGACTCTTGCATTTTGCTTTTAAGATCACACACTCCCTAGACAGAACTTCCTTCTCATTGTTAACTATCTCAGATTCATCAATGAAGTCTAATAAAAGCCCAGCAAGCCTTTCTTTAGAAAAAAATTTAATCTTCTCTTTGAGATGCAGAATACTCACCTCTTGTTCATCATCTGATTCTTTGATGGCCATAAGACCTTGCTCTTCTTCATCTTCATCTTCTGAGTCTTCATCTGAGGTTTCTCCCCAAGCAGCAACTATAGCCTTGGTTTAACCTTTGTTCCTTTTTTGCTGAACCTGTTGCTTCTTCATGTTCCTTCGTTCAGCCCTTTCTTTCTTCCACTAAATTTCCCATTGAGAGCAATTCTTGATCATGTGATCAGTCTTCCCACACTTGTAGCAACCCTCATTGGTCTGTTTCTCAGGAGCTCTTGACCTGTTGAAGGTTGTACCTCTTGAAGGACCCTTTCCTCTCATCAGGTAATTTTTGATATCTCTAGTGATCATAGCCATCTCATCATCTTCTAGATCTGAACCTTCATCAATTCTGAGAGCTAGACTTCTCTCCTTCTTAGGTGCATCCATCTTCATGGTTTTCCTTCTTAGTTCATAAGCAGTAAGATTTCCAATTAGTTCATCCAGTCTGAGAGTAGCCATATTCTTGGATTCCTAAATAGCAATGATTTTGCTTTCCCAAGCAACTGGCAGAACTCTTGTCAAGATTTTCTCAACCTTGTCTTCTTCAAGAATAATCCTTCCAAGAGACTTAAGTTTATTTGTCAGTGTAGTGAACCTAGTATACATCTCTTGGATAGTTTCTCCATCATTCATAGTAAAATTCTCATATTGATAATATAGCAGTGTTACTATAGATCTTTTTACTTGAGGTGTTCCTTCATGAGGCACTTGCAAATTATCCCATATCTCCTTAGCAGTAGTACAGCTTTGGATCCTACTGTACTCATCTGGACCTAGTCAATATACAAGCCATTTCTTGGCCTTAGCATTTTTCTCCCACTTTTTTAGGTCTTCAGTAGTGCAGTCAGCCCTTATCTTTGGCACATCCACTCCTTCCTCATTTTCATTGTAGTTGCCAAAGGACTATCAATGACTATGTCCCAGAGTTCATAGTTTTGTCCTATGATGTGATCCTTCATCCTATTCTTCCACCAAGAGTAATATTTTCCATTGAACAGTGGAGGCCTGGCAGTGGACCCTTCCCAATTCCGAGGTGGTGCACTCATGTTGATATTTTCCTAAGGTGTTAGCCTCTTCAAGGATAACCCGCTCTGATACCAATTGATGTTCTAAATGACATTACCATATAAGAGGGGGTGATTTGTGTGGTATCCAATTTTTGATCTAGAAGAACCTGGTTATTCTAGGTGTTCTAACTACTACTGTTGTGGAATTAAAAGTACAGAAAATAAAGAACACAAAGATTTTTACGTGGAAAACACCTAGCTCAAAAGGTGAAAAAACCACGATCTACTACTCAATAGGATTTTTCCAAACATCCACTAAAATCACTGAGCCAAAACAACATTTAGAAAACTCTTGTAAACCTAAGGATTAACTCTAATCCCAGTGTGGCACACAGCCTCAACTGTTGTGACACTTTCAAGTTAACTCTAACTTGAATACTCAAAGTACCTAATACAATTGCTTCTGTGAAAGCTGGAAAGGTAAAACTTTAAACCACCTACTATAATTGAACTGGAATAAGAATAAACACAATGAAACTAGTTCTTCTATCTTGTTCAAGTAGCTTCAGGAGTGCACACTTAAATCTCACATAAATTGCTTGCAAAATTGCCTTGCTTTTTTTCTCTCAATTTAGTTCAACTTCTGTGTATGTGCAATACTTGTAAAAGAGAATAATCACAGTTATTTAATGAGTTAGTAATCAGAGTTTGATTGAGACTCAATTGCTGATCCTTTGTCGAATTTGAGTCCTAGAACAATACAAACTCCAACCCTATCCTTTATCCGAATTGTGTCCTCTTCCTATAAGGAAACTTCCTCTCCTCATCCAATATGTAACCTTTTCAATCAGTTCAAAAGATATTGCTTCTTGATCCTTGAGACTTATCTTCTTCACGTGCACCTCACATGTATAGGTTGATAAACACTGTATCTCATATGATGGACCTGGTCCATGACTGAGTTTATTTGTCATTCTTCAAAACTTCACCTGAACTTGGGCCAACAGGGTGTTTAGCGTATTTAGCCTATGTTCATGATTCTAGTGCTGCGGTCCCTTCTATTGTTTATGTGACCGTTGTTCATAAATTTCCTGAGGTATTCTCTTTAGGCCAGCCGAGTATGTCACCCGATAGGGATATCAACTTTTGCATTGATTTGGCTCTGGGCACTCAGCCCATTTCTATCCTGCCGTATCATATGGCCCCGCAAGAGTTGAAAGAGTTGAGAGAGTAGTTGCAAGACTTGCTTGAAAAGGGTTTCATTAGACCCAATGTGTCACCTTGGGGTGCGCCGGTGTTGTTCATAAAGAAGAAGGATGGTTCTATGTGAATATGCATATATTACCGGCAATTGAACAATGTTACAATCTAGAATAAGTATCCGCTGCCGAGGATTGATGATTTGTTCGACCAGCTTCAGGGTGCCAAGGTATTTTCAAAGACTGACTTGAGATATGGCTACAATCAGTTAAGGATTAGAGCATCCGATGTCCCTAAGACAACTTTTTGCACTTGGTACGGGCATTATGAGTTCTTGGTGATGTGATTTGGGTTGACAAATGCCCCAACGGCTTTTATGGATTTGATGAATAGAGTGTTCAGGCCTTACTTGGATTCGTTCATGATAGTCTTCATTAATGATATTTTGATATAATCTCACAGTCAGGAGGAGCACGAGCAGCATCTTAGAGTGGTTTTTCAGACTTTGAGGGATAGTCAGTTGTATGCTAAGTTTTTGAAGAGTGAGTTCTACTTGAGTTCGGTTGCATTCCTGGGTCATGTTATGATAGAGAGGGTATTCAGGTTTATCCGAAGAAAATTGAGGCAGTCAAGAACTGGCCTAGACCAGCATCAGCTATAGAGATCCAGAGTTTCTTAGGTTTGGCAGGTTATTATTATCGGTTTGTAGAGGGGCTTTCGTCCATTGCAGCCCCGATGACCAGGTTGACCTAGAAGGATGCCCAGTTCAGATGGTCGGATGAGTGTGAGGTGAGCTTTTAGAAGCTCAAGACAGCTTTGACTACAACACCAGTGTTAGTTTTGCCCACGGGTTCAGGGCCATATACCGTTTATTGTAATGCATCTCGTATTGGACTTGGTGCGGTATTGATGCAGGATGGCAAGGTCATTGCCTATGCTTCGTGACAGTTTACGATTCATGAGAAGAACTATTCAGTTCATGATTTGGAGTTAGCAACCATTGTTCACGCGTTGAAGATCTGGAGGCGTTATCTGTTTGGCATGGTGTGCGAGGTGTTCATGGACCACAAGAGCTTGCAGTATTTGTTCAAGCAAAAAGAGCTGAATTTGAGGCAGAGAAGATGGTTGGAGCTGTTGAAAGACTATGATATCACCAACTTATATCATCCGGGAAAGGCCAATGTAGTGGCAGATTCTTTGAGTGGGAAGTCAGCCAGTATGGCCAGTCTTGCTTATATTTCGGTCGGTGAGAGACCGCTTGCTTTGGATGTTCAGGATTTGGCCAATCAGTTCGTGAGGCTAGATGTTTCTGAGCCCAGTCGTGTGTTAGCTTGCACGGTCGCTTGTTCTTCTTTATTGGAGCGTATCCGTGATCGATAGTATGATGATCCCCATTTATGTGTCCTTAGAGACACGTGCATCATGGAGGTGCCAAGTAGGTTACCTTGGGTAATGATGGAGTTTTGAGGTTGCAGGGTCGAGTTTGTGTGCCTAATGTGGATGGACTGCGAAAGTTGATTTTAGAGGAGGCCCATAGCTCCCAGTACTCTATTCATCCGGGCGCCGCAAAGATGTATCAGGATTTGCAGCAACATTATTGGTGGAGGAGAATAAAGAAGTATATCGTTGCATATGTGGCTCGGTGTTTGAATTTTCAGCATGTTAAGTACGAGCATTAGAGGCCTGGTGGTTTGTTCCAGAAGATTAAGATTCCTAAGTGGAAGTGGGAGCGTATCACTATGGACTTCATTGTTGGACTCCCATGGACTCAGAGGAAGTTCGACGCGGTGTGGGTTATTGTTGATAGGCTGACCAAGTCAGCACATTTCATTCATGTGGTAGTCTCCTATTCTTCCGAGAGGTTAGCTGAGATCTATATCAAGGAGATTGTCCGCCTTCATGGTGTGACCGTGTCTATCATTTCGGATCGAGGTACGTAGTTTACCTCGTATTTCTGGAAAGCAGTTCAGTAAGAGTTGGGCACACGGGTTGAGTTGAGCACAGCATTTCATCCTCAGACGAACGGACAGTCCGAGCAAACCATTCAGATTTTGAAGGATATGCTCTGAGCTTGTGTCGTTGATTTTGGAGGCTCGTGGGGCTAGTTTTTTCCTTTAACAGAGTTTTCCTACAACAACACCTACCAGTTGAGTATCCAGATGACTCCTTATAAGGCTTTGTATGGTAGGCGGTGTCGGTCGCCGGTCGAATGGTTTGAGACGGGAGAGGCTCAGTTGTTGGGTACAGATCTGGTTCAGGATGCCTCGGATAAGGTCAGGATTATTCAGGATAGGCTTCGTACAGCTCAGTCCAGGAAAACGAGTTATGTCGACCGCAAGGTTCGTGAATTGGCTTTCATGGTTGGTGAGTGAGTATTTCTTCGAGTATCGCCTATGAAGGGCATGATGAGATTCGGTAAGAAAGGCAAACTTAGCCCTAGGTTCATTGGCCCATTTGAGATTCTTGATCGAGTAGGAGAGGTGGATTATAGACTTGCATTGCCGCTAAGCTTATCAGCTATGCATCCAGTGTTTCATGTGTCCATGCTTCGGAAGTATCACGGAAATCCATCCCACGTGTTAGATTTCAGCACTTTCCAGTTGGACAAGGACTTATCTTATGAGGAGGAACCGGTAGTTATTCTAGACTGGTAGATTCATCAGTTGAGGTCGAAGAGTTTTCCTTCTGTTCATATTCAGTGGAGAGTTCAGCCTGCTGAGGCATCGACCTGGGAGTTCGAGTCTGATATACAGAGCCGTTATCCCCATCTTTTCTCCGACTCAGGTACTTTCTTCTTCTGTTCGTTCGAGGACGAACGATTGTTTTACAGGTAGAGAATGTGATAACCCAAAAGGTCATCACTTATTTTTAAAGTAAATTCTGCGTTCCAGGCCTTAAAAACCTCTTTCAGTACCACCTTGATTTGTGTGTGTAGTCTGAGCACCGAAAAGTCTATATGTGAAAATCTGTGAAAAATAACAAAATTTGGCTTTAAAATGAAATAAGTTGACTTTCATTCAAAATTTTGGGTAAACAGACCCGAACCCATGATTTAACTATCCCGAAGGGTCCGTAGGAAAATATGGGACATGGGCGTATGCCCGAAATCAAATTCTGAGGCCCCTTATTTATGAGATTTTAATGAATTGTAATTAGAACTTGATGGTATCGGGCCCGGATTTAGGTTCTAGTGCCCGGTATAGGTCTTAAAGGTGATTTAAGATAAATCTGTGAAATTTGGTTAGAAAAAGACTTGAAACGACGTGAATCGGATCATTTTCGAGAAAATTGGAATTTTGAAGTTCTTAAGAAAATTTCATGATTTTGATGCTAAATTCATAGTTGTTGATATTATTTTAGTGATTTTAATGCACGAGCGAGTCCGTATGATGTTTTTAGGTTCGTGTGCATATTTGGTTTGGGGCCCCGAGGGCTCGAGTGAGTTTTTGGATCGGCCAAATGGTGGATTTTGGACTTGAGAAATTGCAGATTTTCAACTGTTGCATTGAAGGCCTGCAGGCTTCGTATTTGTGAAGTCTGGCTCACAAATGCGGGAGGATTATCACAAATGCGAAAGAAGCCTAGGCCGGCCAGCCTCGCAATTGCAACGATTCCATCGCAAATGCGATGCCCCCCCCCCCCCCCCCCCC
>MU700007.1:49836-79344 GCA_026770625.1 Nicotiana glauca | reverse complement strand
ATGCTTGCTAGTAAGTTTGATATGAAAGACTTAGGAGTTGCCGATGTAATTCTAGGAATTAAAATCAAAAGGACTCCTCAAGGTCTAGCTTTGTCTCAATCACATATCATGAAAATAGTACTTGAAAAATTCAAACACTTGGAATTTAGAAGTGCAAGAACTCCAATTGACTTAAATCATCATATTATAAAGAACAAAGGTGAAAGTACATCTCAATTGGAGTATGTTCGTGTGTTGGGAAGCTTAATGTACATCATGAACTGTACGCGACCTGATATAGCTTGTGCAATAAGTAAACTTAGTTGATTCACAAGTAATCCCAACAAACATCACTAGGTGGCAATGAAACGAGTTCTGGGATATTTGGAATATACCCAAAACTACGCTTTACACTACAATAAATATCCTGCTGTTATCGAATGATATAGTGATGAAAATTGGATAACCGGCTCAACAGAAATAAAGTCCACAAGTGGATATGTTTTTACTGTTGGTGGAGGAGCAGTATCTTGGAAGTCTTCCAAACTGACGTGTATCGCTCGCTCTACAATGGAGTCAGAGTTTATGGCTTTGGATAAAGCCGGTGAAGAAGCTGAATGGCTTCAAAATTTCTTAGAAGACATTCCGTTCTGGCCAAAACCTTTGGCTCCTATTTGCATACATTGCGATAGTGAGGCTGCAATAGGACGGGCAGGGAGCGATATATATAACAGAAAGTCTCGTCATATACAACGAAGACATAACACCGTTAGACAACTACTTTCTAGTGGAATTATCACTATTGATTATGTAAGATCAAAGGATAATATGGCGGATCCGCTTACAAAAGGCTTAACTAGAGAGGGAGTTGAGAAATTATCTAAGGGAATGGGACTATGGTCGAGGACAAGTCAACATGGTGGTAATTCTACCTAGAATTTTGGATATTCCGAGATCTAGGTTCAAGGAGTTCAAACAAAGTTGTGATTGACCGGTTCAACATTGTCAAAGTAAAATCTTTGGTCCATTCTCGTGGTGAAGACAATGTTCAGTAACAAGGATATAAATTTACATGTTCTTTAATGATTACCTAAGTTTGATGTGGTATTTATTAAATAGTGTCAATCTAGAGGATTACACGTTTAGGAATAACCTATGTAAGTGTGAAGTGGAAGTTGCTTCAATGAGAATTCTGTAAGGCCAATTCTCTACGCACTTATGAAACCAGGCGGTGTTCATAGCTAAAACGAACACAACAATGAGAACCAAAAGACGGTTAAGGGTTGGTTGTGTGACATATGGTTGTCTAGGTATACACTAAAGTTCGACGGTTCAAAGATATCAAATCTACTGATTGACCGAGTATATCCGATATATGTTCACTACGGAAAGTTCAAAGGGAAACCTACTTATCCAGATGCAACTAATCCTTACTTGCAAATCACACAGCTTTCATCTATGATCATTCTTGATACAGCCATTCCCATTCATGGGGGGATTGTTGGACTTTTAAGTCATTGGGCTTTAAAGTATAAAAGTGTGAATTGGAAATGGAGGGAAATAAAATGGAGGTAAAAATAAAAATTTGAAGAAGTGAGCTTTTGTCTTTGCACTTTTTCCCTCATTGGTGAGGGACAACTATATTTGTGTGTATATATATAGAATCACTTCTTAAAGATCTTAAAAGGAGTTGAAGAGAATGAACCCTCACACCGTCGTCGTCACTCGCTCGATTCGGCTTCGGCTTTGGCTTTGGATTTGGATTTGGATTTGGATTTGGATTTGTCAAATGATTGATAAGATTATTTTTTTGACAAAATTTATTTAATTAATTATTTAATAATTAATTAAATGCCAGATCACTGCTGAAGATTCAGAAAATATAGTTTGGCCGAAGTCCTAGCGTAACCGCGGTAGGACCGCACCAGAACCCTTCTAAAGGTTCAGAGGGCCACTTTGGCCGCGGTCCTAGTGTAACCGCGGTAGGACCACGCCAGAACCCTTCTACAGGTTCATAAGACTACTTTGGTCGCGGTCCTAGCGTAACGGCGGTAGGACCGCGGCAGGCGGCAAAATTTCTGAACAGGCACCTTTTCCAGAACAGACATCACACCTCTTTCAATAATTGCCTATAAATTCAGAGGCATGGCTTTGTATTAACATATAAAAAAAACACTACAGAACTTCCTTCTTTCTGAANCAAGCAAATTGTGGACTCAGAATATTTCTTAATCTTTACTGCTTTTCGAGTTTCTTTTATTCTTCTAACAGTTTTTTCTAGTTTTTTGTTTTAACACAGTAGCGTTCATAAGCTTAAGGAATTTTAAATACTAACATTTATGTGTTGAATTATATACTAGGCTATTTTTTATACTACATTGGAGAATAAAACCTTGGTGCTTTCCACTCCAATAATTGTTCTGTCCAGTTTAAAGTATATAAAAACTTTGACGGAATAATAAACGTACAGGTTTGAAGTATATAAAAAATTCACCATTGTTACATATTGTCTGTTTGGTTTTATATTCAGTTTGAAGATATCAAAACTTCACTGATTTAACAAAGTTCTGTTTTGTTTCCAACTCCACAGAAATATGACGAATGAAAACCAAACTAATGGAAATATTGCGGGGACGGGTGCTACTGTTACGAGTGTTGCTACCTCGTCAAGCCGTTCTACTCCTGCTCATGCTATGGCACCAGCAGAAAAACCCGAAAAGTTTTCCGGTATTAACTTCAAACATTGGCAAATGAAAATGCTCTTCTATCTTACTACGTTGAGTTTGCAACGTTTCATCAAGGACGATCCTCCGATCTTGGCAGAAAGTACTCCGGATGATGAACGACTTGTTGTAACTGAAGCATGGAAACATTCTGATTTCTTGTGCAAAAACTATATTTTGAGTTGTTTGGAAGATGGCTTGTACAATATCTATAGTGTCATAGAAACTTCAAAAGCATTATGGAATGCGCTTGAGAAGAAGTACAAGACTGAGGATGCCAGACTTAAGAAGTTCGTGGCTGCTAGATTTTTGGATTTCAAGATGATTGACACTAGGTCGGTCATAACTCAAGTCCAAGGATTACAAGTCATTGTGCATGACCACCTTGCTGAAGGTATGACATGAATCAATAATTTTATTAATAAGATTTATCTTGTTATTAATTATGAATTTGGTATTGAAGGTATGGTCATAAATGAGGCCTTTCAAGTCGCTGCTTTCAATGAGAAATTACCTCCGTTGTGGAAGGATTTTAAGAACTATCTTAAACACAAGCGGAAGGAAATGACACTAGAAGACTTGATTGTTCGTTTGAAAATAGAAGAAGACAACAAAAATGTTGAAAAGAAGTCACGTGGGAACTCGACAATAATAAAGGTTAACATTGTTGAGGAGGCGCCACAAAACAAGAAGAGAAAGAAGGCTTCTGGACCAAAGAACTACCCAAGCAAGAAGAAGTTCAAGGGTAATTTCCACAACTGTGAAAAATCTGGGCATAAGGCCATGGATTGTCGTGCGCCAAAGAATGATAAGAAGAAAAAGAATCAAGCTAACATGGTTGAAAATGCTGACGAAATGGAGGACTTGTGTGTCATGTTGTCTGAATGCAACTTGGTAGGAAATCCTAAAGAATGGTGGATAGATTCTGGAGCCACCCGCCATGATTGTGCTAACAAGGAGTTATTTTCTTCTTATGCCCTCGCAGGACCCGACGAGACAATTTTCATGGGGAATTCGTCTACAGCCAAAATTGAAGGAGTTGGCAAGATTGCGTTGAAGATGACGTCAACTTCCTTCTTTCTAAAAAATACTGCATTCTAATTCGCAGTCTCTCTCTCTCAAATTCGTAAGTGTGATTTTGCTCCGTTCTTTAAGTTCGTTGGTATCCTGCAGTTTGTATTGCCACTATTGCAGGAAGGTTTATTCCGTTTTATCCTAGGAGGATTTAATCCATTACCTTGGCAACGTGTGAGGGGGTTAAAATTCCTTAAGGATGCACAAGCAAATTGTGGACTCGGAATATTTCTTAATCTTTACTGCTTTTTTCGAGTTTCTTTTATTTTTCTAATATTTTTTTCTGATTTTTTGTTTTAACACAGTAGTGTTCACATATATAATATCTGAATTAGATACAGTGGATTATATTCAATTGAACCAGTTGTATCTATTCTAGATCTGCTATGGCTCATGATTGAATTGTTGGGATATACTATTAACCATGTGGTTTAGATATAGTATTGTATTTTATTCTTTATGAAATAATTATTTATTTAATTTATTTAATTTAATAAAGTACTATTTTAAATAGATCATTTGTTACATGTGTGTCATTTAGTTATGTAGTAGACAATTTAGTATATGGCGTCCTAGCTCATGCACAGAAGATTAAAATTGTCAGTTCTCAAAATTAATAAACTATGTTCATATATAATCGAAGATATTATTGGGCAAAATAATAGTATAATTTGTCTTGATTATGGAAGTGGTTTTACTCTGACTTTTTGTGCTAGTATACTTAGTGTATATTGAACAGACCAAGTAGAGGAAAGATGTTTTTGTACTGAATATATATAAAATATTTTCTCTAATTCATTAAATAAGTGTATACTCCTAATCTTGATATAATTATTATGATTAATATGATTTGTTTATTGTTTTGATTTATCAAAATGTACAACTCTATTCAGAGTTAGTGTATGCCTAATAGATTGGACAATAACGAATAGTATTTGTGAATTAATAATTAGTTGATAGAATCCATGACTCGATTTTAAGTTTGATGATACCCCTTTATGTAAGTATAAGCTTTCATGTGAAATCCGACCGGTGGATTTTGTATCCATCACATGAAATAATTTAAGAAAAATTATAGAGAATTTAGTTAGTTGATTAAATGAAATTGTAGTGAGTTAATTTAATTAACCGGTAGTTGTGGCCTTAACATGGAGAGTTAAAGTAAGTGTTAGTGAATTTTTTAAATTCATATTGAGGAGTTCAATTGCAGTTTTTTAGTGGAATAAATTGTAATTATTTATAGTAAGAATTAATTCATCAAAACTTCGAATTAATACTATAATTGGTAACCTCTTATTATTTCTGTGGTCCTTGCTATACCTAGTAAAAATCTGCACTGACTTGGATAAAAAGTGACTTGGGAGAAAAGTCATCTTGTAAAGTTGAAGTAGGATTCTACCTGCACGAGCAGAATCCTACACGTTTTTTATAGCCCTCTTTAGCTGAAAAATGAGTACATAAGGAAGACATGTTTCACCCAATAACTCACTTTTAGAATTGTACGCCCACTCAAAGAAATTTCATCCAAGATCTTACTAGGACCATAGCAGAAGACTGCAGCCTGGAATTCTTGCTCTGTGGAGGACCTGCTCAACGATTTCAAGAGGTTAACGGTTTCTAATCTCGTAATTATATCATTGTCTAGTTTACACATATTTGATACTTAAATTGTATACTTGCTTCCGCTGCACATGTTCTAACATGAATAAATAAAAAACATACGTGCAAGAGAAGAAGTCTCTTTTCTTTGCTGAACTCTTACCAAATACATGGATATATATAGTTCAACACCAAACAAAATATGCCCAAATTAAAGACGCGACAAGTCGACAACCATAGACTAGAAATTACAACGTACGTGACATCACTCTCAAATTATTAGAGTACTATACTTTCATGCACACACGAAGATGTACAAAGTTTTGAGAATAATGTTGAACGGCCATGCATGCTGTAACCATGCATTTTCAGTTAATTAGGAGGTATCCACTGTAGCTCAATGCCATAGTGCCATGCGCTAATGGAGTCTTCAGCCTTAAAATCAACAAAAGAAGTATAGGCAGTGCACCCTGTAACCCTAACCCTAATTCTATGAGAAGTCATTGATGCATCTTTCAAGTAACTGCAACACAATGTGTTCTTACAGTTTCTTCCTTCACGACTCGACTCTTCGAACTTCCTACAAGGGCTAGTTGAAGAACAGTTCAATGGGGACTGAAGGATATTCTCAGAACAATTAAATAGCATAACCGTGTTTCGCGAAGATATGTTGAAAGGAGAGTTTTCGTCAATCTTTAAGCCACCTAAAGATAAATCAGAAGATTGACAAGAGTTTTTTTGTATGAAAGGAGGGCTAAGAACAAGTCTAGATGTAGATGGATTGATACTGAGGATTTTGTAGTAGAATCCTACGGAGGACAAGAACTCTAAGTTGTCATTGTTGCAGTAAACCTTATAGTTAGGGTTACCACAATTATCACTAGTACTAAGAGGGTATGGCACATCCATTATGCCACATTTTGGACAGTTAATATTAGGAGATGCTGAGACTGAAGCAAATGGAAAGAGAAAAAGAAAGACCAAAGCAATCATGGTTAATTAACAAGTATAGTAAGTACTCTTCTAATTAACAAGTTTTTTGATGAAGCGAGAATAGCTGGGTTCTGCATCTATTTATACATAGTTAAAGCTCTAAGCATGTCATTATTACGCAAAAATTAATTTCCTCTAATTTATTAAGGAAAAATAAAATCGTAGTACCAATATTTGAGTCTGATATTATCTAATGAACAAGGTGCAATGGTATCCAAATGTCATTAACGTAGTATGTAAAGGAGATTTTATTGGCTAAACTTAGACCGTCACAAAAATGAAAGCTCATTGGTTCCGTATTCCAATTACTAAGGCAGCAAACATCAGCCACCGCAGTTTGTTACATTTCTTTATTATTATCGGACAGACTTCGATAAATCAATTACGTTACTTAATTCGCCTCCTATAATATATATTTTCTAGACATTCTCTACTATTTTGATTTTCAATATCAAACACGCATAGTACAGAGCAACTTGCACTTTTAGTACTTACTTATTTCATAAGAAAATTTTTCACAACTCAAATTTGAAAATACTTGAGTCCTAATATGGAAAAGGTATGAAATAAGACGTTTTCAGTATTCCTTTCTCATTCAATCTCTTTTAATGTATTGAGATTAATTTGCACAAAAAAGTGAGCGTTGGGATTCTTTTGTTGATTCGTGCCTTTCCACTGTAAAGGTATTGGCAATTATATGTAGCCAATGGCATATGAAATTACCAATTTCCAAAACAAGGAAAGGGACCAATCATTAAGCTACATATAAACACAGCCTAAAAGGCGAAAAATACTTTAAATATATAAAACAAATATAAGTTGAAGCAAAGAGATCCTGAGTTGTCACATAATATCTTAACAGAATGAGAAATCAGACCAAAAATTTAATAAGTAAAAGAGCAGCAATCCTAAGTTAATGAAAGTGCTCAAATGAAGTGGTCCATGAGTCGTATATTCACTACTGCTGGTCTCATACAGACAGGAGATGCTTTTGTCGTAGAAATCAAATGTTTTCCTTGGCCACCGCGTGGCAAGGTTAGAGTAATATAAAATTCTAAGTCACCGCACAAATTCCATCTTACCTGTTCAGAGCTTGATTTAAGGATCATTCTACCTTTTACTGGGTGTTTAAGGAAAATCGAAAAGAGAAATTTACAAGTAAATACACATGATTTCACATCATAATAAAAAAATAACTTATGTTTTTAAGTTTTACCTAAACTAGCCCATATTGTACATATTTTAAATGCACTAGCAGATTCAAAACTTATGTTCTTACAACCATTGCTTCTAAAAGCTATGGAGTTAATTATGTATTCTCACAACATTGCTTTTACTCTCTCTTCTTCTCACATCTTCTACATATGCTTCAAAGGAACGTCCGCCATTAGTGCTTCTTACCCTGGTTTCACCTGGTTGCAATGTAAGAAAATTAAAGAGTAGAAGTCTACCATTGAAGGTCATCCAAAGCTTTGCTTTTGAAAATAAGATTTTGGAGTTTGTTAGTTGTTTGGATTGGGTGTTTTTCCAATTGATTGAAAATATCAAAAGGAGTTCAAAATTTAAATTTGAAGTGATTTGGAGTAGATTTGAGCAAGATTTGACTTAAATTTTAGAAAAGACGCAAGGAAGAAGACGAAGTCGGTTTTTTGTATAATTATGTACAATCTTGGATAATAGTGTATATGAGTGCATAAACACATCTTATATACTATTATACACTTTTATACAACTTTATACAAGCGTATGTAGATGAACTTCTTCTACGATTTTCAGTTGCAATTCTTGTTCAAAACCAGTCCAAATCTCCATTAAATGACTTCAAATTTTATATACAACTTCCTTATACTATTTCTAACAAGTCTTAATAACGCCCACTCCCAATTTCTCACAAAATCAAATTCGAAATTTAAACCCACATGTTTAAGCTTGTTAAATATTTAATTTTTACCATCCAAATGGATTTGGTTTGTTGAACTAATATTTGAGTCAAAGTTACTAATTCGAGAATTAAGTTAAAAGCTTGAGAATTCTTTTTTAAAAATTAAATAGTAATTTCTAGAACCTATTGGAGTTGGATCTTGAATTTTAGCCTATTATTTTTGGGCTAATTGATTGTAAATTGAAATATGTGCTATAAAATTGAAAAGCATGGAGTTCAGTTGTTCTTAAGTGAAATTTTCCCAATCGAAAAATTACGTTTTTACCCTAAAATTGGATAACAATTAAATTTCAGAAAAATTACGCTCAAATACAATTGATACCATGATGCTACCAAAATTGGCTCATATTTTAAATGCTACCAAAACTAGCCCAGATTATATATGATATGTAAAAATTATTACATCCTTTAGCCCTAATAGTTGCTAACAAGACAAAATAAATGATGAAAAGACTTTCCCTCTTTTTTCTTGTCTTCTCCGCTGCCTCATCACTTTTCCATCATCTTCTCCATCAGAACCCCTTCCCTTTTCATCGTCTTCCATTACTCTCTGTTCCTATCTTTTCACAAAAAATATTTCCTTACCTATTTCATTTTTTCTTTGTCATACCACAAAAGATGTATCCTTTGAATTTGAATTGTAGTTTTAGATCTGAAAAAGCCATCTTCGTTGAAGCTCAAAGCTTTATGATATGGGCCATGGATGTCCCTGTGCATTAAACTCAATTGTATGAAGAATTTTGGATGAAAATTTTTTAATTCTACTGCTGGGTTCTCAAAAATATCAACTCGGATGTTTTAAAATTTTTTAATTCAAATAACATTGTGAGTTCGTGCTTTAATTTGGATGGGTGTTAATTAATAATGATATTATTAATTGGTTAGGCAATTTTTGGTGTTAAAATAGAGGTGTGGTGATGGACATAAGGTGTTTTCTAGTTTAAATTTTGTATAATTGGTATTTATACATACTTATACAATATTGTATAAATTATGTATAATTGTTTATAAATATGTATAAGTATGTATATTTGTGAATAAATATGTATAAGTATGTATATTTGTGTATAATGTTATATAAATATAATTTTTTCATTGTGCAATATTGTGCATATAATTGGCTCCATGAAATTTTGATACTTTCTTCTTGTCACGAACCCAGTTCACCCTCCGTGAAAATGTCGTGATGGCACTTAGTTCCTATAACTAGGTAAGCCTAACAATGCAAAAACAACATAACTTGCGGAATAAATTATTTAAAACTGAACAACTAAATGAAAAACTGTATATAAATGCCGCTCGACATATACAACTCAAATAATGAGAAAGTCTAACAAATCACCCCAAAACCTGGAAACTCACGGGAACACAAGCTAATAAGGTAAATACAATTCATCTAATTCCAGAATGTCTAAAACGATCAGTACGAAAAGGAAAAGATAACTGCTAAAGCTAGAATAAGAAAAAGACTCCTGGTCTGCGGACGCGGCAGATGTACCTCGAAGTCTCTGCTAGATCTATCCGCCTCGAGGATGATATGCTAGGCAGAGCTACCTGGATCTGCACATGAAAAATATTTGCAGAAGTGGCATAAATACACCACAGCGGTACTCAGTAACTGCCAGCCTAACCTCGGTTGGGTAGTGACGAGGAAGGTCAAGGCCCTACTGAGAGTAATAATAATAATAAATCTTGCAACAATATGAAATAAACAGAAATAATGTGTACAACTATGAAGTAAGATAGGTTATATGAGACAACAATTAACATTCAGAGAATAAAGTAACATAGAATAAAATAGCTCAATATAAATACCAACAACAAGGATCTCCCAGGATACCATCCTGTAGTCCCTTTCTCAACTGTCTAGTGGATCTCCTGGGATACCGTCCTATAGTTCATCATATGTGAATATTCGAAAGATCTCCCAGGATACCGTCTCGTAGTCTAACTATCAATGTGCAGGGGGATCTACCGAAAATCTAACCCATAGTCCTAAAGTAAAAGTGTAGGGGGATCTACCGGGAATCTAACCCGTAGTCCCAAAGTAAACAGACAAGGGGGAGCTACCGGAATCCCACATTCGTAGTCCCAATGTAAATGCGCAACCACAACCAAAAGATATCCAGAAGTGAAGTACAAAAAATACAATCAACTGGTAGTACTAGTCTAACATGCTTTACATAGTACAGTCAAGACAACTTAAGCAAATATGCAATTCAAATCAACTAAGCATGCTTTTCTAATATAACACAGACTAAAATTTGCAAGTAGAATAAGGCAAATACGATAGAACTCAGTCTATATATTTAAAGTAAAATCAGATTTTCAACAATTAACTCAAGTACGCGCCCGTCACCTCACGTACCAGGCGTTTCAATTACCATTTATCATATCCTAAAGGTAAAGGTCCCTCCACACAAGGTTAGACAAGTCACTTACCTTAAACTGGCTCAAAAATCAACTAGAAACCACGCCTTTGTCACGAGTATCCGACTCCAAATGGCCCAAATCTATTCAATTCAATTACATGTCATAAATAACATCTCAAGAAACTTATTCTACTATTTAGTTTAAAGCTAAGATGCAAATTTAAGTAAAATAACCAAAATGCATCTCAGTCCAACGTCTCAGAATCGGATAAATTTTACATTTTCAGAACCCTCGTACTCTCATGAGTCAATACATAACAAGAACACTAAAATCAGAGTCCAAATGACCCCTCAAATCCTCAATTAAAGGTCTAAGAACTTTTCTCCCAATTTCTACCAAAATTTCAACATTAACTGAAGATTGATGGAATATAACTAGAAAGGATTAAAGAAACGTTACCCAATGATATCCTCTTCAAAACCCTCTCAAAATATCCCTCTCCCGAGCTCCAATTTCATTTTTTCCAACTTTTTAAACTAAACCCTCGAATTTCATATTTCACTCCAGTGATTTTCGCTTCTGCGGTCCTGCTTCTGCGGAATATGTGCAGCTTTTGCGGTCCCGCTTCTCCGAAACATGTGCCGCTTCTGAGACTTTCATTAAGGAACCCAATTTTTGCATCTGTGGTCAAGGGACCGCATCTGCAATTCCGCTCCTGCGGAACAAATGTCACACCTGTGACTTTCATAATAAGGTCACTTTTCGCACATGCGGTCTTTATCTCGCAGATGCGGTTCTGCTTCTGTGGAAAATCCACCGCATCTGCGGAAGCTGCTGAGCCACCCTAAATCCGCTTCTGCGATACCTCAGAGGCATCTGCGATACCGCATCTGCGGTTCCCAAATCGCAGATGCGAAAATACTAGAAGCAGCAAAAAATCTGATATCTCCCAATTTCCAAAATCCTTCCGTCGACCCTCCCAAATCATCCCGAGGCCCCGGGACCTCAACCAAAAGCACCAATCACACCTAATATCCTATTCAAACTTGTACCAACCCTTGAAACATCTTAAACAACATCGGAAACCCGAATTAACCAATGATTTAAGCCTAAGAACTTCAAGTTCTAACAAAACACGCTTTCGATCTAAACCTTAACCAAACCTCGTCCAATTGATCTGAAATTTACAAACACATCCCAAATGACATGACGGAGCTACTACAACTTCCGGAATTCTATTCCGACCATCGGATCAAAATCTCACTACCGTACCGGAAACTTCAAAAATTCAAACTTCGGTATTTCAAGCCTAAATCAGCTACGGACCTCCAAAACACATTCCGAACACGCTCCTAACCTCGAAATCACCTAACGAAGCTAACGGAAGCATCGAATTTCCATTTTGAGGCCGTCTTCACACTATTCCAACTACAAACAACTTTCCAACACTTAAGCTCTTATTTAGGGACTAAGTGTCCCAAAACTCTCCGAAACTCAAAACCGAACATCCCGGCAATTCAAATTAGCATAAGTAGACTTGGGGAAACAACTTAATAGGGGATTGGGGTGTTAATTCTTAAGACGACCGGCTGGGTCGTCACATCTTCCTACACTTAAACATTCGTTCATCCTCGAACGAGCATAAAGACATACCTGAAGTAGTAAAAAGATAAGGGTACTAGCTGTGCATATCCCGCTCGGTCTCCCAAGTCGCCTCCTCAGCCATTTGACCTAGCCACTGAACCTTTACTGAAGCAATGTTCTTCGACCTCAACTTTCTGATCTGCCTGTCCAATATAGCAACTGGCTCCTCAACATACGATAGATCCTTGTCCAATTGGACTGAACTAAAGTCCAACACGTGCGACGGGTCGCCGTGATATCTCCAGAGCATCGAAACATGAAATACCGGGTGAACACCGGCCAAACTGGGAGGCAAGGCAAGCTCATAAGCAACCTCCGCAACTCGCCTCCAAATATCAAAAGGGCCAATAAACCTCGGACTCAACTTCCCTTTCTTCCCAAACCTCATGACGCCCTTCATAGGCGAAACCCGAAGCAGAACCCGCTCTCCGACCATATATGAAACATCACGAACTTTCCTGTCTACGTAGATCTTCTATCTGGACTGGGCTGTATGGAGTCTATCCTGAATCACCTTAACCTTCTCCAACGCATCCTGAACCAACTTTGTGCCCAATAGCCTAGCCTCACCCGGCTCAAACCAGCCCACCGGAGATCTACACCTCCTACCATATAAATCCTCATACGGCACCATCTGAATGCTGGACTGATAATTGTTGTTGTAAGCAAACTTCGCCAATGGCAAGAATTGATCCCAAGACCCTCCAAACTCAAATCACACACACACGGAGCATATCCTTGAGAATCTGAATCATGCGCTCGGACTGTCCGTCCGTCTAGGGGTGAAATATTATGCTCAACGCCACCCGATTACCTAGATCCTGCTGCACCGCTCTCCATAACCGCGATGTAAACTGAGTACCTCTATCTGAAATAATAGAAGCTGGAATACAATGCAGATGGACGATCTCCCGGATATAAATCTTCGCCAACTGCTCCAATGAATAAGTGGTACACATAGGAAATGAGCGGACTTGGTCAGCCGATCTACAATAACCCAAATGGCATCAAACTTCTTCAAGGTCCATGGGAGTCCAGATACAAAGTCCATGGTGATGCACTCCTATTTCCACTCTGGAATCTCTATCTGCTGAAGCAAACCACCCGATCGCTGGTGCTCATACTTTACCTGCTGGCAGTTGAGGCATCTAGACACATTACCAACTATATCTTTCTTCATCCGCCTCCACCAATAGTGCTGCCTCAAGTCCTAATACATCTTTGCGACACCCGGATGGATGGAATACCGCAAACTATGGGCCTCTGCTAAAATCAACTCTTGAAGCTCATCAACATTGGGCACACAAATTCGTCCTTGCATCCGCAATACCCCGTCATCTCCGATGGTCACATATCTGGCATCACCACGCTGAACCTTGTCCTTAAGGACAAGCAAACGAGGGTCATCATACTGCCGCTCCCTGATATGATCAAATAAGGAAGACCGGGAAACCACACAAACTAGAACCCAACTGGGCTCCGAAAGATCCAATCTCATAAACTGGCTGGCTAAGGCCTGAACATCCATCGCCATAGGCCTCTCTGAAGCTAGTAAATATGCCAAACTCCCCAAACTCTTCACCCGGCGACTCAAGGCATCTGCCACCACATTGGCCTTGCCCAGGTGATACAGAATAGTAATATCATAATCCTTCAACAACTCTAACCACATCCTCTAACGCATATTTAGATCATTTTGCTTGAACAAGTGTTGCAAACTCCGATGGTCAGTATAGATCTCACAAGGCGCACCGTACAAATAATGACGCTAGATCTTCAAGGCATGAACAATAGCAGCTAGCTCAAGATCGTGGACAGTGTAATTCTTCTCATGTATCTTCAACCGTCTGCGCGTAGGCAACCACACTACCGTCCTGCATCAACACCGCTCTAAGGCCAACTTTTGAGGCATCACAATAGATAGTATAAGACCCCAAATCGGTAGGCAACATCAAAATTGGGGTTGTAGTCAAAGTTGTCTTGAGCTTCTGAAAGCTCGCCTCACACTCCTTTGTCCACTGAAATAGGGCACCCTTCTGGGTCAATCTAGTCATAAGGGTCGCAATCGATGAAAATCCCTCCACAAAACGACAGTAGTAGCCCGCCAAGCCAAGGAAACTGCGAATTTTTGTAGCTGAGGAGGGCCGAGGACAACTCTGCATGGCCTCTATCTTCCTCGGATCCACCCGAATGCCCTCACTCGAAACCACGTGGCCCAAGAATGCCACATAACTCAACCAAAACTCATATTTTGAGAACTTTGCATATAAATTCTTCTCTCTCAAAATCTGAAGCACGGTCCTCAAGTGTTGCTCATGATCTTCCCGAATCCAGGAATATACCAGAATATCATCAATTAAAACAATAATAAATGAGTCAAGATATGGCCTGAACACACTATACATCAAATGCATAAAAGCTGCCGAGGCATTGGTCAGCCCAAATGACATAACAAGGAACTCGTAATGGCCATACCGAGTCCTGAAGGTAGTCTTCGGGATATCTGGCTCCCGAATCTTCAACTGATGGTAACCTGAGCACAAGTCAATCTTAGAAAACACCTATGCGCCCTGAAGCTAGTCAAACGGATCCTCAATACGAGGCAAGGGATAATGGTTCTTCACTGTAACCTTGTTCAACTGGCGATAATCAATACACATACGCATAGAACCATCCCTTTTCTTCATAAACAAGACAGGAGCACACCACGGTGAAACACTGGGCGAATAAAACCCTTATCAAGCAATTCCTGCAACTGATCCTTCAACTCCTTCAACTCAGGAGGAGCCATACGGTACAGAGGGATGCAAATAGGCTAAGTGATCGGCAACAGATCAATGCCAAAATCAATGTCTCTATCGAGCGGCATGCCCAGAAGATCAGCTGGAAACACATCGGGATAATCCCGTACCACTGGGACTGAATCAACAGAAGAGGTATCAACACTGACATCTCTCACATAAGCTAAATATGCAGCACACCCCTTCTCAACCATGTGCTGAGCTTTAAGGAAAGAGATAACTCTACTAGGAGTGTGATCTAAAGTACCACTCCACTCAACACGCGGAATACCTGGCATAGCCAGCATCACGATCTTGGCGTGACAATCAAGAATAGCAAAATGGGGCGACAACCAGTCCATGCCCAAGATAATATCAAATTCAACCATGCCGAGTAACAATAAATCTGCTCTGGTCTCAAAACCACGAATAGTAACCAGACATGACCGATAAATGCAGTCCACAGCAAGAAAATACCCCACAGGAGTAGAAACATAAACGGGGGCACTCAAAGAATCCCGAGGCACACCCAAATGCGGAGCAAAGTAAGAAGACACATAAGAATAAGTAGAGCCTGGATCGAATAGAACCAATGCCTCTTTATGAAAAACTAGTATAATACCTATAATGACGGAGTCGGAGTCAACAGCCTCGGTACAAGCAGGAATAGCATAATATCTTGCCCGGACCCTCTCTCGAAGGCGACCTCTATCTCCCCGACTTCCGCCCCTAGTCGGCTGGGCAGATGGGGTAGCAGCTGGAGCTGTGACCATGGCCTGAGAACTCTAAGAAGTATGTTGTGGCTGAGTAATCTATGAAGATTCACCCCTACCAAGTCTGGGGCAGTCCCTAACCAAATGGCGTGTATCACCACACTCGAAAAAAGCTCTGGTAGGACGTGGCGGCTGTGACTGACTAGGACCGGGTCTGCTGGACTGACCTCTAGAAGCACCCCGCACAGGAGGCGCGCTAGAAACTGGAGGTGCATAGTAAGGCTCCTGAGGTATATGCGGAGCTGGAGCACTGTTGGCTGCTGGAAGAGCTAAATAAATGGGGCGAACCACATAACCCCTACCATGATGACCTGCTGCTAGGGTACGGGTGTCACACCTCCTTTTTCGCTACACTCCGTAAGGGCGTAAAGTAGTTTTTTCACTTAAAGGACAATCGGAACGAAATTTATTATTAAATTTCAGAGTCGCCACTTGGGAGATTAATGGTGTCCAAAGTCACCGGTTGAATCCCGAACCGAGGAAATTATGACTCTGTTAACAGTCCGCGACCAAAAATCCGAGTAAGAAATTCTGTTAACCCAGGAGAAGGTATTAGGCATTCCCGGGTTCCGTAGTTCTAGCACGGTCGCTCAACTATTGTATTCGATTTTATCTGATTTCAAAACATGTTCTAAATTATGTGCCTTTTATTGTGAATCCGCTTTTATTTATTTTTATTTTTTAATAAGAATTGCAACGTCGTGAAAACTCGTCTCGAACCACGTCGCACCAGTGCACCCGTGGTTGTCAACACATTTCGACTCCGTTGAGATTTCAATTTGGGTCACATCAATGTGCACCCGTATTTAAGAAGGTAATATTATTAAAAATGCGCTTAAAGTGACTAACGTGTTATTATTTTGGGGAAGGCCGTGAAATTTGCTAAACAGACTATCCCGAAGTCTGAGTATTTTGTACAAACATTTATCGAGGGCCCCGCAATTTGTTTGTTTTGTTTAGCGGGGCTCATCTCGTTTTTTATTTAAACGGGTATTTCCTAAAGTAAGCTATGATATTCTATATTTATTTTGTCTCTAAATAAAGAAGAGGTCCTAATTAATTTATTATTGGACCTATTGGTAATTTAGCACTACAGTCCAACTATTGGGCTCCAAGATAAGTCCAGCGAGAACAAATTAAAATCAAAGAGGGATTGAATAGGCCAAAACAGACCTGGTAATTTGAGGCCCAAAGGCTGGAGAACATGGCTCAAGGTTGAGTCTCAATCAGCGGCCCAAAACAGCACTTAAAAGGGCAGGGTCGAATGGCCCAATTAATTCCAAAACACACCAGCTAATTTCTGAGCAATCTTTCACCACTATTACTTTAAATCATTGTTTCAACAACTCAAAATACTATATTACCTATCCACTAGTGAGTTCTTAGCTATTACTAACAGTGAATTCAAATAAAACAAACAACAGTAGTACATGTTCAATTGCAGGACACTAATTCACATTGTCATGACTAAACTAGCATTCAACATTCAAAACTCTCAGGAGTTGAGATAAACTTTATGGACTGGTTTTCAAATTTTAACTGTTAATATGCATAAGGATCACAGACCTCTAAACCAAATCCTGCCTCAACTATCCTTCCAGTTTCATTAGTTAACAAATATGAATACAGGTTTAAACTACTGTGGCTAGTTCAAACACACGAACTAAGTTAGCTATAACTAATACCATTTTGAATTTAGCAATCCAAACAATTATCAAAACACAAGAGCCCTAACTAATTAATGGACTAATACCGATTGATTATCATGACAGTCCAAATCAGTCCAATTATACAAGGTAGACACAAATCAAAATCAAAGCTAACAAATACAAATCATCTATGACTATCTTACTAAGATAGCTTGATTACATAAGTTTCCAGAAAAGCAAATGGTTGATACATTTATTGCAGCATTTCAACTTCAAAGTTGTGTCAATACAAGGTTCAAATATGTACCTGGATGTGGAAATACAGAAGAAATGAAAGGTCAGTAGCAGTAACAAAGGTCACCACAGCAGTACCAATTCAAACTGATCAGGGAGAGTTTAATAAACCAAACAAATTCCAAGCAATCAACCACAAAGCACTCGAAATACACGTGAATAGATTCAAAATGTTCCATAACACCACAGCAACCCAAAACCCAATCAAAACCAATTGAATTGAACCCAAAATTACTTAGATTCAGCTAGGAAAGCTCTGAAACCAACAGCTTAACCACACCAGCTCAAAAATAGCCTAAATCGAACCTGAATTTCAAACTGACTATGTGTTTTCAATGTAAAAGTACTTCCTGGAAAAAAGATTTGGTTTTCTATAGATTTTCTACTGTTTTTGGTTTTTTGAATGTTTGAATTTCAAAATCAGATTTGGGAGATTATAGAGAGTTTTGGAGGGATCTTTGGAGGATGAAAACTTCCTTTTCAAGGCATTTGAGTACCCTTTTATAGGCACTCAGAAATGCAACTTCAGATTCTCCTCTTTTTCAAATTAGTCCTTCTTTTATTTCAATCGAGTCCCTTATTTTTAAACTTGTTGCACAAGTTACTGTTTCTAGAATACTAAAACCTACACCTAGCCCCATTCTAGAAGGGTCTAGGGTATTATAACCTGATTTTTCTACCCTTGAAATACCTGCATTGCCTTTGCCTTGGTTTTGAATTTACTATTTTTAACAAAACTACCCCTTTCCATGCCTAAATTATTATAGCACAAAAACCCATTAAATCCCAATTTGCAAATTTATGGTTTCTGGCCCAATCTTCAATCTGAAATTCGAGGTTTTTGAGGGATATTCGAAGGCAAGGGGTTGTAGATTTGGGATAAACAAGTTGTGGTGGTCAAGGGGTGTGAATTTGGGGTCATTTGGATAAGTCAGAGATGGGTCGCCTTTCTTTGATTTAAAATTTGAGACATTTGCCCGGGATTTGAGGAAAAGAAGGTTTAGATTTGGAACGGGAAAGAGGAGAGGAGGCTGTGGTGTGATTTTGGGGAGATTTGGAGGTGGCGCCGCCGGACACGGCGGAGGCAGCGACCACTGTTTGTATTATTTGAAGGGTTTGAAGGGGATTCGAGAAAAAATGGGGCTAGATTCGTGACGAGGAGGATGAGGTGAAGAAGTGGTGTATTTTTGGGGTAATTTGGAGCTTCGCCGACGCCGCCGGCGATTTTTGGCCGGCGGCGTTAGGGCGAAGGCAGTGGTGTTACGGTGGATCTGGTGGCAGAAGCAGAGAGGGGGCAGGGGTACAAGGAGGCTGATTTTGGTCTCTAGAGTTTGACCACAATTTGGACAATTATATCTAATGGCTTAGGTTGATGAGGATCGTTGGATCATGGGGAGTGGACGGTCGTGATTAGACGAACGAAATCAAACGACGTCGTTTGGTTTCTTTAAGGGGTAGGCCGGGTTAGGGGTGAGCTGGGCTGCTATTGGGTCGTGTACTTGGGCTGAAGAAATGAATTAAATGGCCCAATCCTAGGCATTACTTACGCAACCTATTTTAGATGTGTTTTCCTTTGTTTTTATTTTCATTTTATACTTTAATTTTTTTTTGGTATTTCATTTTGTATTTTTCCTGATTTTATGCAATCCAAAAATTAAAATAAAGTCCTAATATATTTCAAAGTTAAACTAATTAACTCCTAAAATTGTTTGAAATCTATTTCGTGACGAATTCACAATTAAATAATTAAAAATACAAAAGTGAACCATTTTTGTTATTTTCTTCATATTTTGTTCTAAAATAAATTAACCCCTAATTAATCCTAAAATATGAAATTAGATCCTAAATACAAATGTGTTTTTTATATTTTTCATATGAATTAAAATGCACAGATAAAATGCAACAATTACCAGAAAATAGCACAAAAATTATAAAATAATAAAGAAATCGTCTTGTTTGAATTTTTGGGAATAATTCATATATAGGGCAAAAATCACGTGCTCACAGCTGCCCCTCTTTGCCCGAAAATACGAAGAGTTTTTGTGCAAAGATAAGTAAGCAGAAACGAGCGATTTTTGCCCGTTCGAATATTCCGTGTGAAGCATTTTTGAAAAAGTTAACCGCACCCTGCTTCGGAGTTTGCCTACCTATCCTTGGCTAAAAGGAATCAGGTCAGTGTAGTTCGGGAGTGTCTGGTAGCTGGGACTACCAGGAGCTGTGATTTTATTGCTGTTGCTGTTGCTGCTGCTGCTGCTCGCTGACCTCCTTATTACACCGTAGTAAAATAAAAGAATCTAGCCTAAGCTATGATCTATGAGTTACAAAAGATCCTATCTATGTCTTTAAACTTGCTCTTGTGTTGCCTTGGACTTGTATCTTGTATTCTTTCGATGGGATTCTTGTTGTTGCCTTGAATTGTGATTGGCGATGTTTTGCCATTCCTCCGAATGATGCTTGATTGCTGCAATTTGAAATATGTGTCTCTATTCTCCAGGCGGGCTCCTGGTTGTTGATGCTTGAAAAGTATTCCCGTGTTCTCCAGGTGGGCTCCTGACTGTGATGCTTGAAAAGTATTCCCTTGTTCTCCAGGTGGGCTCCTGACTGCAACAAAAATAAACAAATAAAGAAAATTTCCTGCCCCAGTTTGGTGACTGGGCACATCATGTTATCAAATATTAAACTTCAACTAAAATTTGAATTGTACTTCCCTTGTTCTCCAGGTGGGCGCCTGATTGTTGAACTTGAAACGTATTCCCTTGTTCTCCAGGTAGGCTCCTGATTGCTGAAATTTGAAAAGCATTCCCTTGTTCTCCAGGTGGGCTCCTGATTGTTGAATTTGAAAAGTATTCCCTTGTTCTCCAGGTGGGCTCCTGATTGCTGAATTCGAAAAGTATTCCTTTGTTCTCCAGGTGGGCTCCTGATTGCAATAAAACAGACGAAACAAAGAAAATTTTCTGCCCCAGTTTGATGACTGGGCGCGTTATGTTACCAAATATTAAAATTTGAAAACTAAAATGTGCATTATACTTCCATTGTTTTCCAGGTGGGTGCCTGACTGCTGAAACTTTGAAATGTATTCCCTTGTTCTCCAGGTGGGCTCTTGATTGCTGAAATTTAAAAAGCATTCCCTTGTTCTCCAGGTGGGCTCCTGATTGCTGAATTTGAAAAGTATTCCCTTGTTCTCCAGGTGGGCTCCTGATTGCTGAATTTGAAAAGTATTCCCTTGTTCTCCAGGTGGGCTCCTGATTGCAACAAAACAGATGAAACAAAGAAAATTTTCTGCCCCTGTCTCAATCAAAGAAAGATTTGTTGATATAAAATGGTGGTTACCTCCTGGCATTCTTGTTGGGTATGTTCCTTCTTCCGGCTCTGCTCCAACTTGTTTCCCTGTACTTGCTTTGAAACGCCTCAACTTCCTGACTGACTTTCAACCATCATTTTTGAAACTTTGCTTCTCCCCTACAGTTATCTGATTAACCCACTGATGGGACTTCCGTTGGTCCTTTATGCCTTACTTTCTTTTGACATGTTCCAATCCTGTTGTGTCGTACAACTGGGAAGCTGGTAGTTAGCCTTGACGTCCTTCTTTTGTTTTCGACCAGAACTGACACTGAAACATCTTATAAATAGACTCCAAGAGAATGAAATGCAATGACCTCGAAGGTTTGGGATAGAAAGACTCCGAAGACGGATGGTTTTAATGAAAAGAAGAGGATAGGACTTATCTGAGTGTAACGGCTGGTACCATTGCTCGTGCCATGCATTTTGGATTAGCCAGCCTAGTCTGTCCAATCAATCAGCTTTCAATTGCCCCATTTGTTGTTCCCGACTTGCATAACCTGATTTTCACCAAAAACCCAAACCTTGATCGTCTTGCCATGTTTTGAGCAATTTTTAACCACAAACTTGTTTCATCTGCCCATCTGAAAACTCACCTTCGCATTACGGTGCTCGTGAGGGTTTTCACTGATAAGACTCTAATTTTTTATTTTTCTCAGCTTCCGTCGCCTTACGGTGCCCGTGAGGGTTTTCACCAATAAGACTCTCTCATTTTTGATTTCTCTCAGCTCTCGTCGCCTTATGGTGCCCGTGAGGGTTTTCACCAATAAGACTCTCTCATTTTTATTTCTCTCAACTCACTTTGCCTTACGGTGCCTGTGAGGGTTTTCACCAATCTCATTTTTATTATTTTTCTGCTTGGACCAGAGTGTTGTCTCTGACATGAATCACCTCTACTTGCTCGACTTGGCATTTCCTGAAGACTGATTAGAAGGTCTTTCTTTGGACCGTAATGCAGGCTTTTGGACGGGGTTAGAAAGAAAGGGTATCAAAGGCTCAAAACAATTCGACGTGGGTTCAACATTACAAATTTTGGAATCAAATCTCTTGCACAACCACAACTTCTGCCCAGTTTCTTCCTTGGAGACTTTTGGACTTTTATTTTGGTGTGACTGAACCTCATAGGGAGGCTACCTACGTACCCTATCGGGATCAAGTCAAACGTAGTTCAGGTCATAAAATTACTTCGTTGTTGCGATCTTTCATTTTTCACTTTTGCCCTTTTTTCTTTTCATTCTCTTTTCTTTTATTTTCTTTTCTTTTCCTTTTCTCTTCTTTTTTTTTTCTTTTTTTCTTTCCACTTTTTTTTCTCTCTTGTTTTTTTTTCCTTTCTTTTCTTTTCTTTTCTCTTCTATTCTTTTCACTGTTTTTCTCTTGTTTCTCCACTTACTTTCCCCGTTCGGGTTTGCATGTTTATTATTGATTCCGAAAGAGGGGTACGAAAGAAAAATAGAATAAGGCTCAAAGGGATAACAAAGGATAAAGTATTTGGATAGCAGAACAAAATGTCTTCGTCATTTCAATCTCAAAACATTCCAAATACAATTAGGTACATTTAGATAAAGAAATCATACATTGTATCGCTTGACTGCATCATAGTTGATAGCCATTTCTACACATTTCCCTTCCACATCTGTTAGATACAATGCACCATTGGACAACACTCGGGTTACAACAAATGGCCCCTGCCAGTTGGGGCAAACTTTCCTTTTGCTTCGGCCCAATGAGGTAAGATACGCCTCAGCACCAATTGCCCTACTTCAAACTTCCGTGGACGCACTTTCTTGTTATACGCTCTTGCCATTCTCTGTTGGTACAATTATCCGTGATATACTGCTGTCAATCTCTTTTCATCAATCAAGCTCAATTGTTCTAAGTGGGCTTTGACCCACTCATCATCGTCAATTTTTGCTTCGGTGATAATCCGAGGGATGGTATTTCAACCTTTGTGGGTATTACTGCTTCTGTGTCGTATACTAATGAATAAGGAGTCGCCCCTACTGAAGTGCGAACAGTAGTGTGATAGCCTAACAGAGCGAAAGGTAACTTCTCATGCCATTGCCTGGACCCTTCCACCATTTTTCGAAGTATCTTCTTGATGTTCTTGTTAGCTGCCTCGACTGCTCCATTAGCCTTAGGAAGATATGGGGTGGAATTGCGGTGCGTGATCTTAAACTGCTGACATGTCTCCACCATCAGATGGCTATTGAGATTGGCATCGTTATCTGTGATAATTATCTTCGGGATTCCAAATCGAGAAATGATATTTGAATGCACAAAATCGACCACTGCCTTCTTGGTCACCGATTTGAAAGTTTTCGCCTCAACCCACTTAGTGAAATAATCAATGGCTATCAGAATAAACATGTGCCCATTTGACGTCGCTGGCTCTATCGGCCCAATGACATCCATTCCCCAAGCAACGAAAGGCCATGGTGCCGACATTGTATGCAATTCAGACGGTGGAGAGTGAATCAAGTCTCCGTGTACTTGGCACTGATGACACTTGCGCACGAAATTGACACAATCCCGTTCCATAGTAAGCCAATAATACCCTGCTCGGAGAATCTTCTTGGCCAATACATATCCACTCATATGAGGTCCACAGACTCCTGCATGTACCTCGGTCATGATAGCTGTAGCCTGTTTAGCATCCACGCACCTCAATAAACCAAGATCTGGAGTTCTTTTATACAACACTCCTCCACTGAAGAAAAATACGCTCGCTAAGCGTCTAATGGCTCTCTTTTGATCCCCTATGGCCTGTGCCGGATATACTCCCATCCTGAGGTATTCTTTGATATCATGAAACCACGGCTCACCATCAAGCTCTTCCTCCACCATGTTACAATAGGCATGCTGATCTCGGACTTGAATCTACAACGGGTCCATGTACGCCTTATCTGGATGATGCAACATCGACACCAAAGTGGCCAAAGCATCAGCAACTTCATTATGAATCCTTGGGATATACCTGAAGTCTATCGACCGAAACCATTGACAAAGTTCATGCAAACACTGCCTGTACAGTATGAGCTTTAAGTCTCGCATCTCCCATTCTCCCTGAATTTGGTGCACCAGAACATCCGAGTCGCCCATGACCAAGATCTCCTGGACACCCATGTCTATAGCCAATCTCAAACCCAAGATGCATGCCTCGTATTCAGCCATATTATTGGTACAGTAGAAGCGAAATTGAGCTGTAACAGGGTAGTGTTGCCCTGCCTTAGAAATAAGTACCGCTCCTATCCCGACGCCTTTGGTATTGGCAGCCCCATCAAAGAACAACTTCCACCCCGGTTTTTCGTCTTGTTCTAATTCCTCGACGTGCATTGTCTCCTCATCAGGGAAGTATGTCTTCAAAAGTTCATATTCGTCATCAACTGGGTTCTCGACTAGATAATCAGCCACCGCTTGTGCTTTCATCGCAGTACGGGTCACGTAGACAATATCAAATTCTGTGAGCAAGATTTGCCATTTCGCGAGCCTCCCTGTGGGCATGGGCTTTTGAAAAATGTACTTCAATGGGTCCAACCTTGAGATGAGATAGGTGGTATATGATGACAAGTAATGTTTCAATTTCTGTGCTACCCAGGTTAAAGCACAACACGTTCTCTCAAGCTGAGTGTATTTTACCTCATAAGATGTGAACTTCTTGTTGAGGTAGTAAATTGCCTGCTCTTTCTTTCCTGTGACATCATGCTGCTCCAGTACACAATCGAAAGAGTTATCCAAAACTGTCAGATAGAGGATCAAGGGTCTTCCCGGCTCTGGTGGAACCAACACAGGTGGATTGGCCAAATACTCCTTAATCCTGTCGAATGCTGCCTGACATTCATCCTCAGTTGCTCATCCTCAGAAGTCGTTGCCCTGCCCTCGGGCTAAACGAGCACTGCAGGCGGTGCGGGAATAATCTTGGAAACCTGCTCAACATGCACTCACTGCTCAGGAGTGCGGACGGGGGGAGTCTGTGCTCCTCCCCCAGCCTGAGATGTGGTTGCAGCAAGGGGAAGCAACCCTACATGAGCTAAGGTGGTGTACATACTCATGAACTGAGCCAAAGTCTCCTGGAGAGCTGGAGTAGTAGTGGCAGTAGTAGGCGTGCTAGGTGCCTGGGCTCCGGCTGGATTTGTTGGTGGTGCCTCGTCGGCAGCTCGCGCAGGTGCTCTGGCTGCACCATGTGCGTGTCCTCGACCTCTACCCCGGCCTTTGACGACTGCAGTTGGGGGCGCGGTGCCTGATCATCCCGAGTAGCGTGTGTCCTCACCATCTATGAGAGAATAGAAGACAGAAATTTAGAATTTGTGATGTCAAAATATCACATGACAAGGAAATCAAGTGAAGTGGAAATTTTCCTAACAGTTACATAGCCTCTCATAGATAAGTACAGACATCTCCTTACCGATCAGCGAGACTCTAATAAACCCGCCTGTGTTCTGTGACTCCTATGAACATAGAGCTCTTATACCAACTTGTCATGACCACATTTCGCCCTCCGTGAACATGTCGTGATGGCACCTAGTTCCTATAACTAGGTAAGCCTAACATGCGGAAAACAACATAACTTCCGGAATAAATTATTAAAAACTGAACTAAATGAAAAACTGTATATAAATGCCGCTCAGCATATACAACTCAAATAATGCGGAAGTCTAACATATCACCCCAAAACCCGGAAACTCACGGGAACACAAGCTAACGGAAGGTAAATACATTGCAATAAATCCATAATGTCTAAAACGATTAGTACGAAAAGGAAAAGCTAACTGCTAAAGTTAGAATAAGAAAGAGACTCGTGGTCTGTGGACGCGGCAGATGTACCTCGAAGTCTCTGCTAGATCTCTCCGCCTCGAGGATGATACGCCTGGGCAAAGCTACCTGGATCTGCACATGAAAAACATGCGCAGAAGGGGCATGAGTACACCACAGCGGTACTCAGTAAGTGTCAAGCCTAACCTCGGTTGGGTAGTGACGAAGAAGGTCAGGGCCCTACTGAGACTAATAATAATTATTATAAGTCTTGCAACAGTATGAAATAAACATAAATAATGTGTACAACTATGAAGTAAGACAGGTTATACGAGACAACAATTAACATTCAGAGAATAAAGTAGCACAGAATAAAACAGCTCAATATGAATACGAACAACGAGGATCTCCCAGGATACCGTCCTGTAATCCCTTTCTCAACTATCCAATGGATCTCCCTGGATACCGTCCCGTAGTCTATCATATGTGAATATTCGAAGGATCTCCCGGAATACCGTCCCATAGTCCAACTATCAATGTGCAAGTGGATCTATCGGGAATCTAACCCGCAGTCCCAAAGTAAAAGTGCAGGAGGATCTACTGGGAATCTAACCCGTAGTCCCAAAGTAAAAGTGCAGGGGGATCTACCGAGAATCTAACTCGTAGTCCCAAAGTAAACAGACAAGGGGAAGCTACCGGAATCCCACATTCGTAGTCCCAATGTAAATGCGCAACCACAACCAAAAGATATCCAGAAGTGAAGTACAAAAAATACAATCAACCTGTAGTACTAGCCTAACATGCTTCACATAGTACAGTCAAGACAACTTAAGCAAATAGGCAGTTCAAATCAACTAAGCATGCTTTTTTAATATAACACAGACTAAAATTTGCAAGTAGAATAAGGCAAATACGAAAGAACTCAGTCTATATATTTAAAGTAAAACCGAATTTTCATCAATTAGCTCAAGTACGCGTTGGTCACCTTACATACCAGGCGTTTCAATTACCATTTATCATATCCTAAGGGGAAAGGTCCCCCACACAAGGTTAGACAAGCCACTTACCTCGAACTGGCTCAAAAATCAACTAGAAACCACGCCTTTGCCACGAGTATCCGAATCCAAATGGCCCAAATCTACTCAATTCAATTACATATAGTAAATAACATCTCAAGCAACTAATTCTACTATTTAATTTAAAGCTAAGACGCAAATTTAGGTAAAATGACCAAAATGCCGCCCAGGCCAATGTCTAGGAATCGGATAAATTTTACATTTTCAGAACCCTCATACTCTCATGAGTCTATAAATAACAAGAACACTAAAATCAGAGTCCAAATGGCCCCTCAAATCCTCAATTAAAGGCCTAAGAACTTTTCCCCCAATTTCTTCAAAAATTTCGAAATTAAATGATGAAATTAACTAAAGATGAAATTAACTAAAGATTGATGGAATATAACTAGAAAGGATTAAGGAAATATTACCCAACAATATCCTCTTCAAAACCCTCTCAAAATCTCCCTCTCCCGAGCTCCAATTTTATTTTCCAACTTTTGAAACTAAACCCTAGAATTTCATATTTCACTCCAGTGATTTTCGCTTTTGCGGTCAAGGGACCGCATCTGCGGTCCCGCTTCTGTGGAACATGTGTCGCTTCCGTGACTTTCATTAAGGACCCCAATTTCCGCATCTGCGGCCCCGCTCCTGTGAAACAAATGTCGCACCTGCGACTTTCATAATTAGGCCATTTTTCGCACATGCGGTCTTTATCTCGTAGATGCGGTTTCGCTTCTGTGAAAAATCCACTACATCTGCGGAAGCTACTGAGCCACCCTAAATCTGCTTCTGTGATACCTCAGCTGCATCTGCGATACCGCATCTGCGATTCCCAAACCGCAGATGCAAAAATACCAGAAGCAGCAAAAAATCTGATATCTCACAAAATCCTTCCGTCGACCCTCCGAAATCATCCCGAAGCCCACAGGACCTAAACCAAAAGAACCAATCACACCTAATATCCTATTAAAACTTGTACCAATCCTTGAAACACCTTAAACAACATCGGAAACCCAAATTAACCAATGATTTAAGCCTAAGAACTTCAAATTCTAACAAAATACGCTTTCGATCAAAAACCTAACCAAATCTCGTCCAATTGACCTGAAATATTACACACACATACCAAATGACATGATGGAGCTACTGCAACTTCCGGAATTCCATTCCGACCCTCGAATCAAAATCTCACTACCGGACCGGAAACTTCAAAAATTTAAACTTCGGCATTTCAAGCCTAAATCAGCTACGGACCTCCAAAACACATTCCGAACATGCTCATAACCCCAAAATTACCTAACGGAGCTAACGGAACCATCGGATTTCCATTTTGAGGTTGTTTTCACACTGTTCCGACTACGAACAACTTTCCAACACTTAAGCACTCATTTAGGGACTAAGTGTCCCAAAACTCTCCGAAACTCAAAACCAAACATCCCGGCAATTCAAATTAGCATAAGTGGACTTGGGGAAAGCAGTTAATAAGGGATTGGGGCGTTAATTCTTAAGACGGCCGGCCGGGTCGTCACACTTCTCCTCCTCCTCCTCCTCCTCCTCCTCTTCTCTTCTTCTTCTTCTTTTTCTTTATATGTATATGTATATATATATATATATATAATGTACATGTACAATTAAAACTAAAATTGAAATGTTTGTATTTTATTCTTATTTTTTCTCGGAAAATCTATGAATAAAATCAATTTATTTGCATTTTTCTTCTATATTTCAAACATGCAGAAATTTTTATTTTTTATTTTTTTATTTCTACCATTTCAAACTTGGGAAAGAAACAAATATAAGATTTGACAAAGATCCTTCAATTACATTAATGGTCCAAAATATATCACTATTCTCATTTTATCATCTAAACAGTCTAAGTCTCCTCTAGAATTGTAGATGTTTCTATCGCTTCCACTTCTATACAATTTTACATTAAGAAAAGCAAATTCAAATATAAAATCCTTACGTGTTTTCAGAATTTAAATGCCACCATTGAAGTTGGTTCTTTCAATTGGAATCTGTGCGAAGCGTATGAATTTATAAAAAAGGAATAATAGCAGTAGTTGGTGGTGCAAAAAAGCTTTTTTCAGACCTTAGCCTTTTATCTTTGGGCTATAAATTTGTGAAGCTGTAACTAGGCTAACTAATTGCAATATATATATATATATATATATATATATATATATTGTACTAGTGTGCAATTCTCCCTTAAATTTTTACGCGGTTTTAAGAATGTTTAACCAAAAATAGTGTACTTCGGTCAAAGCATAGGGATACTGATAATCAAGAAATTCAATATTTTCTCAGTGACAAGAAAGGAAATTAGAATATGAAATACCAAAGTAACTAATAGAAAGCAAAATAAAGTAATTATATACCAATAATGATAAGAACGTGCCTTTACAAATGAAATCTCCTTCCCTTATATAGGAATCTATGAGTACAACGTTTCTTACCTTTTATGACTGAATCATTATGAACATTAATGATATTAATGAGACGTTACAATTGGCAATTGTAAATGTCCAGGAAGATTATG
>MU700007.1:17311-48656 GCA_026770625.1 Nicotiana glauca | reverse complement strand
CTAATTGCAATATATATATATATATATATATATATATATATATATTGTACTAGTGTGCAATTCTCCCTTAAATTTTTACGCGGTTTTAAGAATGTTTAACCAAAAATAGTGTACTTCGGTCAAAGCATAGGGATACTGATAATCAAGAAATTCAATATTTTCTCAGTGACAAGAAAGGAAATTAGAATATGAAATACCAAAGTAACTAATAGAAAGCAAAATAAAGTAATTATATACCAATAATGATAAGAACGTGCCTTTACAAATGAAATCTCCTTCCCTTATATAGGAATCTATGAGTACAACGTTTCTTACCTTTTATGACTGAATCATTATGAACATTAATGATATTAATGAGACGTTACAATTGGCAATTGTAAATGTCCAGGAAGATTATGTAACATATATGATCGTTCATGCACATTAATTGATGATTGATGAATCTTCCCTCTTTACTATCTTGATTCATTATGCCGGTATCTCTTCATATAGCAATTCAGACCCGAGAGACCATACCCTTTTATCTCGTGGGTGATTTGCTCGTACCTATTACGACTCATGCCTCTTTTAATGCATCTCTCCAGTTGTTGTTTTCTTAGTGGTCCATGTATTTTGCTATATCAGCCACATATATAAATCCACGTGTAATATTTATTTTTACCAATACAGATAGTCTCCCCACTTACTAATTATTCAACAAGCGAATATTTGGGAAGTGGATCACATTTATGGCAGAAATATTTTGCCGCCATTTCTCATGTATCATTGCGTCTTTTTCAGAACCATCACATTGTATATCACTTCTATTTAATGTTTGTGACACGTGGAATTCATTGATTGGTTCTACAACAATTTAGCGGCTTTTAAAGCTTTTTAGCGGATGCGTCAGTCATGAAGTGACTGCTTTCATTATGGCGTTTCCATCATGAACCCCTTCATATGACGGTTGCTTCTTCGTATAAATAACTCCTTATGCCTTTGCTTTCATGAAAACCTTCAATCAACAATATTCTTCTTCCATAATAGTTCTTGCTCATCCGCTCGTATTATTTTCTTATACAATCATGTCTTCTCCAAATCCCGATCCGTGTAGAGTTTTTATGGTTGATGAACTTCCCCCTTCATCTGCTCCTATCAAAAGTAGAAGGGATGGTAGATTATGTAGTTTAGAGTCTGTATCTATTCGTGGTTCTTCTTCTCACCCTAGTGTTACTACCCCTTCATCCTGTGAACTAGGGCTTTATCTTCTCATAGATCTTCTGCTAGAAGAAGGGATTTTGGTGAACCTCTTCGAGAACCCCATGTTGATGAGATTGTCCCCGCTGAACTTTCTTTCTCTACTGATCGAGAATCGATTAGAAATGACATTACATCTATGACTTTCCATGATCATGCTGATGATGTTTACCCTTTCCAGATTACTGAGGGTTTGATTTCTCTTATGCGAAGTTAATTCCATTGGAAATCTAATTTCCTAATTTTATTCCCTAATGCAAATCAAAGGATCACCTCATACAAAGCTGGTTATTCCTTTGTTTATATATATCCCTTCACATTAGGCTTTAGACCACCTATTGATCCAGTTATTATAGAATTTTGTTATTTGCTTAGGACAGATTAGTCCTATTGTATGGAGAGCCATGGCGTGCTTAAGATACTTGACAAATTTGGCCTCTTTACTCTTTCCCTTTTATCACTTGATTCATCTATATTCTCCTAAGTTGTTTCATTCTAGGGTATTTACTCTCATGGCCATGAGTAAAAGGGTTTTGGTTAGTCCTGAAGATGACAAAAATCGTGGTCGGTATGCCCGTTTCGTTGCTGCTCCCACAAAAGGTTTAGTGGGCGATGAGAACATGCCTTTTCCAGAAAATAGAACTTTGCACATAAGTTTTTTTTAACCTTCTTCTTCTTTTTCTATTGAAGAAACAAGAACATACAATCTCGTGACTATATATTCTTTCCTTTTTTCAGCAAATATAGAAGCTGTTGAGGAGATTCCAGACTTTCGTGGTTGGGTAGGAAAATTATTAATTGTTGCTACTATGGAAGTAAGGTCTTGGAAGTACCTTTCTAATAGGTTTGGTTGGAATGTAAAGACTCATGGTATCTTTCCTTTCAATTTTATACCTCGCTTCCATATTCACTTGAAATTCTAACTTTTTTCTTCGTTAGGGGTTTCCCATTCGGGGTTTTAGCGCTGCATCTATTGCTGCTTCAAGACTTTCTCTATCAATAGCTCAAGAGATGATTTTGAGTTCCTCATCAAAGAGAAAAGCTGATAGGGCACACGGTTTCGAGGGTGAAGAGGATCAAGAGGAGGGCTCATTAGTTCGTACGTCTCGAGCTGGGAGACGTGTTATTTTGGATGACGAACTCACTCCTCCTCCAAGTTCGGTTCCCATGCATGAGCCTGAAAGTCCCACTTTGGTGAGTTTCGATGAAGAGATGTATGTCGCACCCCGTGACTCTACAGAACAAATTTTTCTCATGAGTTTGATCATGAAGATTTTGGCTTTGTTTCTGAGGAAGCGTCTCTTGTCTCTTTTCTAGTATCTACTCTAGTTGCTCCTCAGTTTCCTGCACTTGTTGTTGCTACTACTACTCCGCATGTGGCTGATTTGACCCCCTCAACTACCCCTACTGTTACAACTTCTCATGTTGAAGTTGGTTCTTCAGGTAACAATAGGGTAGTGAAAAAAGCTACCATCGAGGTCCCTGAGGATGGCAATCTTCTGAAGAAATCTGGCCAAGCCGATGTATGGCTAAAATCATTGAGGCCCAGTTGAGAAGTCTAAATTAGAAAGCCACAACTCTTAACGTGGATGAATGAAATTGTCCACTCATCTTTAAAGGTATAAGCCTTAGCTTTTTATTTTGCATGTGACTTTCTTTTCATCTGTATTTGGTAATAACATTTTCCTTTTCCTCGTGTAGATCAACCTATGTCACGACCCTAGTTCACCAATTGTGAATACGTCAAGACGGCACCTAGCCTTCACGACCAGGTAAGCCTAACACATTGCGGAAGTAACAACATTTGCGAAATTTATATTCAAAAGATAAATAACATGAGTAATGTATACAGTTGCCCGCCTGGCACATACACTTTAATACTTTAAATTCTGAAACCATCCCGAAGACCCAGAAACCCACGGGCAACACAGGCTAAGAATAATACATAACACTGCTCTAATTATCCGGAAAGTCTATAACAAGGAAGAACTGAATAGCATCTAGCTAACTNCAAGTCTCTGAAATGCTCCCTGCAGCTACTGATAATGCGCCTGCATAGAGGTACCTGGATCTGCACATGAAAAACATGCACAGAAGAGGTGTGAGTACACTACAGCAGTACTCAGTAAGTGCCAAGCGTAACCTCGGATGGGCAGTGACGAGAAAAGGTCAGGGCCCTACTGAGACAGAAACAATAAAATAGCAAAATATTAACAGTGTTGAAGTCTGATGAAAACTAATGAACACGGCAGTGTGGTACGATAGTTCAATGAAATATAATACTGCAAGGCGAAACAGAAACACAGAGTAAATACAGCTAAAATACAAGAATACCGACGAGGGTCTCCCGGGATACCGTCCTCTAGCCCTTTTCTCAACTGTCCAATGGATCTCCCGTGATACCGTCCGATAGTCCAATTCTCATATCAATATCAAGGATCTCCCGAAATACCGTCCCGTAGTCCAAAATAAAAGTGCAGGGAGGGATCTCCTGGGATATCGTCCCGTAGTCCTAAAATAAAAGTGCAGGGGGATCTCCCGGGATACCGTCCCGTAGTCCCAAAGTAAACAAACAAGGGGGAGCTCCCGAAATCCCGCATCCGTAGTCCCAATGTAAATACGCAACCAACATCAGAGAAATATTCAGAAATTGAAGTGCAACAATACAAGGCAACAAATAATACTGGCTTAACATGCTCCACGTAATCACAGTTAAGGCAATTTAAGCAATTTGGCAATTTGGATCAATTAGACATGCTCTTCTACACTAACACAGGCTATAATAGCAAGTAGGATAAAGCAAATATAAAAGAAAATCCAATTCAAGTATGTAAGTAAAAATTCGGGTTTCAACAATTAGCTCAAGTACGCTCTCGTCACCTCACGTACAAGGCATCCAATTACCAATTATCACATCCTAAGGGACGAAGTCCCCCACACAAGGTTAGGCAAGCCACTTACCTCGAACCGGTGCGAAATCAACTAGGGAACGATGCCCTTGCCACGAGTATCCGACTCCAAATGGCCCAAATCTATTCAATTCAATTACAAATCATAAATAATATTGTAAACAACTGATTCCACTATTGAAATTAAAGCTAGGGCACGAAAATAGGTAAAATGACCAAAATGCCCCTCCAGCCAACGTCTCGGAATCGAATAATTTTCACATTTTCAGAACCGTCGTACTCTCACGAGTCTAACCACATAAAAATCTCCCAAATCGGAGGTCAAATGCCGACTCAAAATCACAAAATTAAGCCTAAGAAGTTTCACCAATTTTTCTCAATTTTAGACCTTGAATTTAAATTCTAATGGTTGATTTAGCTAGGAAATGATGGAATATAGCTAGAAGGGATCAAAGAAACGTTACCCAATGATCTTCTCTTCAAAATCCACTCAAAATCGCCTTCTCCCAAGCCCTCAATTGATTTTTCTAACTTTGAAATAAACCCTCGGATTTTCCCTTTTTCAGACCAGTGATTTCCGCTTTTGCGGTCCAGGGACCGCTTCTGTGGTCCCGCTTTTGCGGTTCAACTTAAGAGGGCAGTGTCCGCTTTTTCGGACTCAAAATCGCATCTGCGGTTCCGCTTATGCGGGAAGGAGACCGCTTCTGCGGTTCTCCTGGGATGCGGAAATTCCGCTTATGCAAAGAAATGGCCGCTTATGGGGCTCCGCTTCTGCGGCTCCAGGACCGCAGAAGCGAAAATACTAGAAGCCTGCTGCAACTTTTTCTTTCTAACTCCAAACTTTGCCCGTTGAGCATCCGAAATCATCCCGGGACCCTCGGGACTCCAACCAAAAGCACCAATACCACTTAATACCTTATTCGAACTTGTACCAATCCTCGAAACACCTCAAACAACACCGAAAGCCCGATTAAATCAAGGATTCAAGCCTAAGATCTTCAAACTCTATCAAAATACGCTTTCGATCAAAAACCTAACCAAACCTCGTTCGAATGACCTAAAATTTTGTACACACATCCCAAATGGCATGACGGAGCTGCAGCAACTTCCGGAATTCCAATTTGACCCTCGGATCAAAAATTCACTATCGGACCGGAAACCTAAAAATTCAAACTTCGGCATTTCAAGCCTAAATGAGCTACGGACCTCAAAATAACATTCCGAACATGCTCCCAACTCCGAAATCACCTAACGAAGCTAACAGAACCATCGGATTCCCATTCTGAGTTCGTCTTCACACTGTTCCGAATATGGACCATTTTTCAACTCTTCTCATTTAAGGACTAAATGTCCCAAAACACTCCGAATCCTAATACCGAATGTCTCAGCAAACCAAAATAGCAGAAATAAACTTAGAGAAAGCAGTTAATGGGGGATCGGGGCGTAAATTCCGAAAGCGACCGGCCGGGTCGTTACAACCTAACTGGAACGGAGCTGAGGAAGAGGACAGTACATACTGAGTAATTAATGAACGGCTATCGCACCGAAGCGAACAACTGGAAGGAACAGTTTGATAGTCTTGAACATAAGAAAGAAGTTTTAGATGAGGAGAAGTGTACCTTGGAGCAACAAGTGAAGCTAATGGCAGCAGAATTAGCGATTTAAAAGGCTTCTTCCAGTCAACTGGGCAAGGATAAAGCCGTCCTCGAGTATTTATTTGCAGAGCAACTTTCCAAAGCCACTGAAGAAATTAGAGGTTAGAAAGAACTGTTGAATCAAAAGGAAGATTACGCCAGGGAGATTTTTCAAACGCTCACCCAAACTCAAGAAGATCTTCGTGTTTCTTCTGACAAAGTTCAGTTCTTAGAGAGGAGGTCACTCGCTCCATTAAAAGCTTATTATGATGCTGCTTTGACTGAAAAGGAAGAGCTAATTGCCAAAATTGAGTAGTGGGAGAGGGATTATGAAGCTCTTGAGGACAAAACTACTGTTGATGTTAGTTAGGCTTTCTTGAACATGTGCCTCAAAACTTTAATGGAGGCAAGACAGGAAGGCTTTGACTTAGCTGCTAAAATTGCAAAAATTAAAGAAACTATCGAGAAAACTCAGCAGAGTCAAAACTTTTCTTCACCTAAGATAGACATTCCCCTAGGTGATGAACTTACTCCTGGTGAAGCTGTTGCTCAAACCTCTTCTGCTCAAATTGAACCTCATACTGCTGATGATTCCATCTTAAATCCTTCTGATAATACTAGTTTAGAACCTGGCCCATAGTGAAAGTTTGATCGAAAGGTTTGCTGTTTTGACTTTTTTTTTTTTATTGGTGGAATGTTTGGGAAGTTTACCCCTAGTTCATTTTGGGGTTTAGTAATGAATGAAAAGTTTTTACCCTTGGTCTGTTTTGGGGTTTTGTATCAGATAGCTTAGGTTGGAACTAGGTTTATATTTAGTTTTACCCAAGTTTATATAATATTACTTTCCAAGTTTTTGTCTAACTCTTATAATATCTTAGTTTGAGTTTCTATTCTACTCTCTTATTGGTTTACCCGGGGTTGAAGACAAATGTTTACCTTATATTTATAAATTCCAGCTTTATTTTCCTCCTATTTTAATGTTTGGGTTTTTGTTTTACCCTTTGTTATTTGACTTTGCACTAAAAATGCTTTAATGCTTCGTGACTTTTTTGAATAAGCTCAAATGATAAAAGAGGGTCATTTTATACACGACACTTAATTAAGAAGACGTCTCAACTTCATATTGGTGTAAATATACGAAAGAAGAAGTAGGAATATACATATTTCTTTGAATAATTTGAGGAAGCCTTGTATTCTTGAACTTTCAAACTGTATACTTACATCTATTCAGATAACATATACAACTATTTCATAATTGTTTTCTATATAACAGATTTTACAAAATTTCAAGCTATATCTTGCAACCCACGACTAAATATTTCCTTTAAACTAAGTACTTGTAAGAATTTGTAATTTACATCTGCAAGTGCATACTTCATTATAGGTTTTTGAATCAGGATTATGTTTTTAGCCCTTGATTTACTCTTAACTTTCAATTTGTTGGGTAGAGTGCCTCAGGCTTGACTGAATTCTAACTTTTCTAGTCTTCCTTGCCTTCCATATATATAGTCCCCCAAGTATTAGAGCTTTGAAGTATGAAATCTCGAGCACTTGATTATTCCTTCCATGTGGTCCATTTCCTGAAAAGGAAAAACATACGGGACTTGGAGGTATATATAGTTTTTAGATGATGATTGCTTAACCTTTTATTTCCATCAGAAAGGTTGTAACCCAGACCATGGATGATTTTGCATCCCCGTGTCTTTTAGGTCTAAAATCATCATTTGGTGTGGGCTAGCTCTGTGCCTATCATCTAAAATGGTTAGTATAATTAAAAAGAATAAATTTTAACCTTGCATAAACGATATCTGACCGGGGGTTTTCCCTTTCAGAAGTAATGCTTCTTCAAATGAACAGCATTCCAATTTGATGGTAGTACTTTGCCGTCCATTGTTTCCAATTTATATGCGCCATTTCCAGTAATACCTTGAATCTTGTAAGGTCCTTCCCAATATGGGCTTAATTTTCTTGCATTGGACGCTTTTGATGATTGAAAAACTTTTTTGAGCACGAAGTCACCAATCTTGAAGTCCTAAGATGAGCTTTTCGATTGTAATATCGCTCAATAATTTTCTTATGTGCTGCCATCCTTATTAGGGTTGTTTCTCTCCTTTCTTCAAGCAAATCGAGATTTACTCGCATCTCTTCCTCATTTCATTCTTCGGTTGCTTGGATATACCTCGTACTTGATTCTTCTATTTCAACTGGAATTAAGGCTTCGGCACCATACACATGTGAGAATGTTGTCTCTCACATACCTGTTTTTGTTGTTGTTCGATAAGCCCATAAAACTCCCGGTAACACTTCTGTCCACTTACCTTTTGACTCATCTAATATTTTATTCAAGTTATTAGTAATAACCTTATTTGTTGATTCATCTTGTCCATTAGACACATAATGATAAGGTGCCGAAGTTATCCTCTTAATCTGCCAACTCTGAAAAAATTCCATAATTTTTGCGCCTATGAATTACGGGCCGTTATCACACACGATTCCTTTTGGAAATCCAAATCGGCATATGATGTTTCGCCAAATGAAGTCCTTTACTTCTTTTTTCCGCTTCTGTTTGAAGGCACCTGCTTCTACCCACTTGGTAAAATAATCGACTAGTACTAGTAAAAATCGTACCTTTCCTTTGGTTTAGGGTAGCGGACCCACGATATCCATCCCCCACTTCATAAAAGGCCATGGTGCAATAACTTGATATAATAACTTTGTTGGGCGATGCATATTATTACCATATCGTTGGCATTTGTCACATTCGGCCACAAAGCTTTCTGCATCTTCTTCCATTTTTGGCCAATAATATCCTGCTCTAATTAGAGTTTTTACGAAGGATCTTCCTCTTGCGTGATTTCCACAGTGTCCCTCATGCGCTTTTCTCATCACATACTCTATTTGAGAAGGTCCAATACACCTTGCTAAAGTTCCACCGAATATCTTTCGATATAAGTTGCCTCATTTTTTGTCGAAGTGCTTGAGCCTTTTTCTTATCTTCGGGTAGAATCTCGTACTGGAAAAAATTAAGCCTCCAATCCCAAGTTAAATTATTGAAATTTACCTCATTTTTATCTTGATCGAGTGCCAAATAAAACAAATGTATTACGGTAGCATTTACTTCATTTGTCACTTCTGCAGCGGGTGCAAGATTAGCCAGTGCATCTGCTTCAACATTTTCTTCCCTGGGTATTTGCACGATTTTTCAAGACTGGAATTGTCTGATTAAATCTCGTGCCTTTTTCTAAATATTGTTGCATCCTCGCCTCTCTAGCTATATAATTCCCCTGCATTTGATTAACTTCAAGCTGCTAGTCGCTCTTGATTCCAACCTGCTCTATTTCGAGCTCTCGTGCCAATTCTAGACCTGCAATTACAGCTTCATATTCTGTTTCATTTTTAGTAATGAGATGGCTTTTTATGGCTTGCCTTATAGTTTCTCCCGAAGGTGGGATTAGAACAATGCCTAAACTCGTTGCTTTAACATTTGAAGAGCCATCAGTAAATAGGGTCCAAGTACCTCGAGTAGACCCGTTGAATACATGTAGTTCCTTTTCTACTTCAATCACTGTTCCTGGGCTGAAGTATGCCATGAAATCTGCTAAAACTTGTGACTTTATCGTAGTTCTAGGTTGATATGTGATATCATATTCACTTAGTTATATGGCCTACTTGGCTAATGTACCTGAGAATTCTTGCTTATGCAATATATTTCGTAAGGGGTAAGCAGTCACTATAGAGATAGGGTGACATTGAAAATAAGGCCTTAATTTTCTAGATGTCATTATTAATGCTAAAGCAAGTTTTTTCTAAATGAGGAATATGAGTTTCAGCATCCAATAAGGACATGCTAAAATAATAAATTGGAGATTGTTTACCTTTGTCTTCTTGAACTTCGCCATTTCTGACACAACGAGGTAGATAAGTAGCCTTTCTACATCCTTTGGTTTGGCCAGCAACAGTGGGTATGACAAGTATGTTTTTTAGATTTTTGAGTTCTTGTTAGCATTCCTCAGTGTTGATACCCAATTTTTCCTTCATATGTTTTTAAAGCATATATACTATTAAAATAGGGCATGAAAATCAACCGGTATTTTTTCATAATTTTCTGTAATTTTTAAGGGGAGTTTAATTAATTTATTACAGCATTTTATTATCAAAATTATTAGTAATTGCATCACAAATAATTTTATAACAATTTATTACTTGATTTTTATCATTTATCTTTATATTAAGCTTTAATCTTTTTATGGATAAATATATTTATATATTTAGGCTATAATTGCAATAATAGACGTTATATGCATAATTATATTATTTACACAAAAAAATAACTTTTTATATTTTTTATTATTAAGTAATTATTTTGAATCATTTTTATGCATAAATATTATTTTTTATCATTTATTAGCTATTTTCATAAATCAATTTAACAAATTAATTGGGTATTTAACAAATAGCCTCTTTTAATTTGATTTCTTTCGGACCTGGACCAAATTACCACCCTAGCCCAATGATACTAAACTATTAACCCATAACCCAATACCCATAACACAATTTTTATAACCCGCCTAACCCCCAAATTCGATCCTAGCAGTTGATCTCAACAGATCAACGGTCCACATTATTCTTACCATTTTTAATTAACCAACCACCCCCAAACCCTAATCATTTTACCAAATTCGCGCCCCTGAAACCCTCTCCTCCTCTCTTCTCTCTTACCCTCCTCCTAACCTTAGCACGCCGTCACCAGAATCCCTTCGATCCATGGGTTTCTTCTTCGATTCTAGACCTTATCTGGCCTCATATCTCTACTGGTTGTTCGACTTCCATGTTATTTGATGGAATCTCAAAGAGATTCGACACAAACTTGGTTCAAATCCCTCATTTCTCTATGAATCCGTCTGTGTTCATTCCTATATTTGTGAGTACTGATATCTTCGTGTTTATGGCTTCAAATCTCTGGTTCAAACCAGATTTTTCTCACCTCTGTTTATTTTCTTTACATAACCTAACTATTTCTAGCTAAATCGTTCAGATCTCCTTAGATTTGAAGCTATTTGAGTTTGTTTGTTACTTTTCCTTTAAGATTCTATTGTTTTCCCTATCACTGTTAACCGATTTTTGTTTTTCCCTAAAAGCTAGGGTTTCATCTTTTTAAGTTTCTGCAAAATGTTTTAAAATGTTTAAGTGCTTAACTCCGATTTTCTTCCTTTACTTTTCAACTGCTTTTCATCCCTATGTCTTTATATCCTAGGGTTTCTAATTATTCTACTGCTTGCTATAATGTTTGCCTGTTTATTTTGGCTCTGTCAAATAAACTGATTAATTGGTTTACTTGCTTAATTAGGGTTTGAAATTGTACTCCTTTTCAAAACTGATATCTCTTCAAAAGATTCTTACTTATTCTTTCCTTATATGTGATTATAATTGGTACTATTTTTCTTAATTATATTACTAGCTTGATTTTTGGGCTTTGATTATTGTGACCGACCTATAAGTGCTCTCTAGACTTATTGCTAACCTTATTAAACCTCAATTATGTCCGCTAATTGATTTTGTATAAAATTTTCCTTAATGCAAGTAACATTTTTAGGATTATGTCCTCTTAATTGATTTATATTTAGCCCTAATTAACTGGTTAATTGATTTTGCATACCTTATTTGTGTGCCCTTGATTTTCCTACCTTACTTGTTTACTCTACTGTATGCTATATAATCCTTTCACCATTCTAATTTTAGAGGAGACACCTACGTTTACGAGCACACACTGAGACACAAGCTCAAACCTACACTTACACACTTACACTCACACAACTTGAGTTCTTTCTATCACTCTGATTTGTTGCATTGTCTAGTCGGCTGAAATTCAAGGCTAGACTCTTGAATTCCACCTGCCTTCACATTCCTGTTTAGTTTCTTCCTTAACTAGTATGCCTTAATTCTTGATTATCTTGTTCTATTCTATATGTTTATGTAGTCAGTCTATTACAGACCTCAACATGCTTATGTTTCCTGTTTATTTCTCTCTTAACTAGCATGCGTTAATTCCTGTTAACCTATCATGTTCTATGTGCTGGTATGATTTGTTTATCTTAGCATGTTTCTGTCTGATCCATGATTTCTGTGTACTTCTTTCTAGACTAGTATACGTTAAATTCCTACCACCCTGCTCTATGCGTTTATTTGGTTAGTTATTTTAACTTCAACATGTTTTTCTGTTCAATACATGTCTATACGATTCCACCAAGTGATAATTAATAAACCAAGCCAATTTCAGTCATGTGAAACCTTGTTTGATTTAGTTCTATGCCTCTATTCATAACATGTTTAGATACTGCAAATATGTGTGATAAGTTCTGTTTGTAATTCAAGTGCCCCTGTTCTTTTGTGATTGCTTTAATTGACACAGTATTATACCAATCTTTCTGGATTCTTCTTGTCTAGGTGGAATTATGTTTCTGTTTGCTCCTGAAAAATTATTTTTTTCTAAAACTATCCCATGCCCCTTATATATACTATTTTCAAAACTTCTACTCTTAGTTACTTAGGTTCCTACCACCCCCAGTGTAAGCACTGCCTAGGGTCCTTGAGAATCCTCCGAACTCCGACACATTAGGGCTAGTCTTCCAATCTATTACAAACTGTTTCTTTGAGAAAGGTTCTGGTATGAGTATTGCCCGGGATCCCTGAGGCCCTTGAGAACTTTGACACATCAGAAATCCATTTGTGTGTTATGGATGGACCACCTGTGTACATCAGACTTGCTTGCTTGAAGGCCTGGTTCTCAGGTTGATGTTGGGCCTACTAAGGCTCCCTATAGTGTAATGAATAACTTTGTATAATTTATTCATATTGTTCTGTAATAATGTAATGATCCTTGTAAAAACATATATGGGGTTATTAGTAAAAGCTGGGGAGAGATTTATATATCTTTGTCAGGTTCGGTTAGAAACCATGTCTATAGGTTGTTATGATGATTCTTTATGTGCATACCTTTAGAAATCATGCCTATAGGATCTTGTCTCACCGTTTGAAATCTGGAGTTTCATACTTGGCATCCTAGAAATCCTGTTTATAGGTTGCTTTATCAATTCTGCATCAAGAACCCATGTTTCACGCCTATTTTCAAATCTCAATATGCATTAGAGATCGCGTATATAGGATCTTCCTTGTGAAAATTACTAAAATTGTATGACATTCTGTTAACTTCTTTGTGCACTTAGATATCATGCCTATAGGAAATAAATCAGTTCTGCACTTAGATATCATGCTTATAGGAAATAAATATAAAAATCAATTTTGGCACTTAGATATCATGTCTATAGGAAATAACACTAACTATCAATTTCAGCACTTAGAAATCATACGTATAAGGGTATCTAATTAGAAAGCATGTCTGTAGGATCTAAAAGATAAAATCTGCATATTAAAATCAGTAACCCGTTTATAAACTGTAGTCTCTAATTAATAGTTTATATAGCATGTCTATAAGATTCTGCTCGGTTATTACTTAGATAAACTGATAGGGTAATTAAAGAATTCTGGAACAAAAATTGTGATTTCTTCTTGTTTGAAAACATGCCCAGATACAGAGTATTAACAAATCAGTAGGCAAACTGATCGGAATTGCTGCTCACTTTAATAAAGCTGTTATATATTTTCTTCATGCTCATCTAGATATTCTCCCTAATAGGATCCTAAACTATAAAAGAATTGTTTTGTTTGAATTGTGTGCATTGGTTGGCTATTTGTAGAGGTTAACATGAGCCCCTTTAATTGCTCGTTATTTGACAGTCCTATATGAAATTTCTTTGTCGCTTGGCTTTCTCATTTTTAAGCAATGTAGGTGAGTCTAGATCCATCAAAAAAAATAGAAGTCCTAAAAACCTCCAGGACCATAGGTAAGGGACGAGTAGTTCACGCGTAAAGTGCGCATTAGAATCTACGAGAACGCTTAGTTAATAACTGAAAGATAGTAATTTGGTAGTAAAGGAAATGATGACATGTGCGATAATGCTATGTGTAGCACCCCTTCTTGGGAAAAGTTACCAAGTATTGCATGGAAATGATCCTATAGGCTAAAAAACATAGGACCCCTTTAATTATTGTTTTAAAGTAATTATCTATTTCTTTTAACATTCCTTTAAAGACTAATTCGCTTAATTGAGTTTGGTCGGGACCCACCGTTGTGGACCTCGAGTGGTGCCTAACACCTTCCCCTCGAGGTAATTTCGAGCCCTTACCCGATCTCTGGTGACGCAACTGGTTATATGAGTTAATTATTCTAGGTGCCATAACGCACCCTAATCCGCCAGGTGGCGACTCTTCAAATCCCTCACCCAATCCCAAAAGGAAAGGAGTTGTCCTAAAAATGTCGAAATCCGATTTCGCAAGAAAAAAGGTTGCGCGACACTCAGTCCACTCAAATTGGCTTTGCTTTTCAACACTGAAAAGAACTTAAAACTTTTCTCCGAAGATTTAGAAATAAACTTTCCCAATGCTGCAATCCTACCTGTCAACCTCTGCACTCTTTTTTGCTCGTGAGTATATCCGGTATTTCTTCAATGGCTTTAATATGTGCTGGATTTACTTTAATTCCTCGATTAGAAACAAGGAAACCTAAAAACTTACCTGAAGATACGCCAAATGCACACTTTTCGGGATTTAACTTCATATTGAATTTGGGAAGAATCTAAAATGTATCTGATAAATGTTGGATATGATCCCCCACCTGTGTTGACTTAACTAGTATGTCATCAATATAGACTTTCATGGTTTTTCCCAGATGTTCTTAAAATATCTTCGTTACTAACCTCTGGTATGTGGCTCCAGCATTCTTTAGGCCGAAAGGCAAGACTTTATAACAGTAAGTCCCCCTGTCTGCAATATAGGAAGCTTTTTCCTCATCTAAAGGATCCATTTTTATTTGATTATATCCTGAGTATGCATCTAAAAAACTTAACTATTCATGTCCTGCAGTAGCACCAATTAGTTGAACTATATGTGGTAAAGGAAAAGAATCATTAGGGCATGCTTTATTCAAGTCAGTATAATCTACACAAACTCGCCACTTACCATTATTTTTGGGTACCACTACCGTATTAGCTATCCAATTAGGATATTTTACCTTTCGGATAGACCTGATTTTTAAAAGCTTTTGTACCTCATCAATCACCTAATTTTTTAAGGATCCTTGCTTCCTTTTCTTCTGGTTGATATGTGGGTAAGCCGGATGTTCATTAGCTTATGGGTCATCACCTCCTGTGGTATACCTGTCATAATGCGACCAAGCAAAGCAATTTGCGTTAGCTTTTAAGAATTCAATTAACTTACCTTTCATCTATAGGCTCAAGTTAGTTCCGATGTAAACTTTTTTGTCTGGAAAATGTATAAACAACACCACAGCTTCGAGTTCCTCAATTGTTGTTTGATGCTTTCGTTCTCTTCTGGATCTTGAATAGTATCAGGCCTTGAGTCTATATCCATTTTTCCATCTCCAGTTGAGGTTTGAGTTGTTAAACCCTTAACAGAATTCTGTAATTGCTATTTGTCATTTTTCAAGCTTGAATCTGCCACTGAATAGATACTTCTAGAAGCCTGTTGATCACCGCGGATTTGTCTAATTCCCCATTGGGAAGGGAACGTAATAACCTAATGTAAAGTAGACGGAAAAGAATCCATCTCGTGAATCCAAGGTCTGTCGAGGATCATATTGTATGCCATGTCCATATCTATCACTTGAAATTTCTTATCTTTGACTACTCCTTCTGTAAATGTGGTGAGCACTATCTCCCCTTTAGTAACGACGCTTGAATTGTCAAATCCAGATAAGGTACGTGCTTTGGGTACCAATTTGTCAACAGCTTGCATCTCATTTACCACTCTTAAAAGAATGATATTTACAGAGCTACCTGGATCAATCAAAACTCGTTTCACATTAGTATCATGTACAAGTAAAGATATTACCAGTGCATCATTGTGTGGAATCAACACACCATCTGCATCTGCATCATCAAATGTTATACTGTCTTCTTCCAAAATTTAGCGAACTAGCTTTCCGTGGGTAACTGTGACTTTTGACACTTTTTTGCAGTCGTATATTTCACATTGTTGACCTCGTCTCCTCCGCTTATCACATTAACCTTTCTTTTCGGTGACGGTAGTTTTGGCGGCCCCTGTCTATTCCTCATATATGCTTGCTTACCCTTCTCACTAAACAAATCGGTTAAATAACCTTGTTTTAACAAGTTCTCTACTTCACCTTGTAGCAATCTACACTCTGTTGTTTTGTGACCGTGATCATTATGAAACTCACGCCAAAAACCTGGGTTTCTTCTGCTAAGGTTCAATCTCATTTGTTTTGGCCACCGCACCTTATCTCCCATACTTCTTAAAATAGCTACCAATTTATATGTGCTAACATTGAAACTTTAATCACCAATCTTTGCTTTTGAACTAATGTCGTTGTCTCGCGTATCTCGCTCCTTTCTAAACTTGGATGACGAACCTGCATCTCTGTCCCTTGATCCGGAATCGTACCTCTGGTTTTCTTGTTTTGAATATGAATCTCTTCCTGCTGATCCCATGTAAGGTTTGTAACTATTCTTGCCGGACCTTTTTTCAGTTTCTGGTTGCCTCGAACTTGTTCTTTCATCTCCTCGTGACAGAGTGATAGTATCTTCTTCTATCCGCAACTTTATGCATTACTTGTTGTAAACATCGTTCCAAGTTGTTACAGGGAATTCTCCTAAACTTTCTTTGAGTCTCCTCGTGGCTTCTGAGATTTTTTTTCATTTAGGTTTCTTGCAAACGCTATAGTCGCCCAATTATCAGGTACACGTGGTAACGTCATCCTTTCACGCTGGAATCTATCCACGAATTCCCTAAGTAGCTATGTATCTCCTCGTTTTATTTTGAAGATATATTCCATCCTCTTTTCAACTTTTTGAGCTCGCGAGTGTGCTTTTATAAATGAATCTGTAAGATCAACAAAAGAATCAATAGAATTTTCTGGTAAAAGAGAATACCATGTTAGTGCTCCTTTTGTGAGTGTTTCACGAAATTTTTTGACCAGCACTGAGTCAATCTCTTGCTTGGCCAAGTCGTTGCCTTTCACGCCCGTTGTAAACACAGTTACATGATCTCGTGGGTCAGTTATCCCATCATACTTCGGGATATCGGGCATCTTAAACTTTTTTGAAAATGGCAAGGGAGCAGCATTTGGCTTCCAGGGTTGTTGAGAATATATATCAATATCCACTCCTTTAATCACAAGTGGCACACCAGGAATCTGCTCTATGCGATCGTTCTACTCCTTGAGCTTTTTCTGCAAAGTTAGTACTAAACTTTGTAATCAGAATTAATTGGAATACCTTACCTTCCATCGTGAGATTCGCTGGGAGTTCCTCCACTGCCCGAATTGGCGAATCCTGAACGTGGGTTTTCTATGGTTGCGGTGTTGTTTGGAGGTAGAGTTGGTGGTACAATTGGTAATCCACTAATAAAAGCTTGAAGAGCATTGTTGACGTGTCCTGCAATTAATTGGTTATTCACATGTGATGTTGAACTGTCAGGTGACCTTCTCGGGAGTGTTGAGAAGAATTTTGGGATGAAGGGATTGGAGTTCCATCCTCTTGTTAATTCTGTTGGTTCAACTGGTTTTGTTGGTTTTGTTGGTTGTTGTCGTTAGCGTTCGACATCATTTTTTGACAGAAAAATAAATTTGAAAAGTGAAAAGATTATTAGTTTCCCAATAACGAAACCAATTTGTTTAACCAAAAATAGTGTACTTCGGTCAAAGCTTATTTTTAGAAGTACTCGGGCTACTGATAATCAAGAAATTCTATATTTTCTCAGTGATAAGAAAGGAAATTAGAATACGAAATAGCAAAGTAACCAATAGAAAGCAAAAGAAATTAATTGTATACCAATAATGATTAGAACGTGCTTTTACAAGTGAAATCCCCTTCCCTTATATAGGAATCTATAAGTACAATGTTTCTTCCCTTTTATGACTGAATCATTATGAACATTAATGATATTAATGAGACGTTACAATTGGCAATCGTAACTGTCCAAGAAGATTCTGTAACGTCTATGATCATTCATGCACATTAATTGACGATTCATGAATCTTCCCTCTTTACTGTCTTCATTCATCATACTGGTGTCTCTTCGTACAGCAATTCAAACCCGAGCGATCATACCCTTTTATCTCATGGGAGATTTACTCGTACCTACTACTACTCGTGCCTCTTTTAATGCATCCCTCCAGTTGTTGCTTTCTTAGTGATCCACATATCTTGCCACATCAGCCGCATATATAAATCCACGTATAATATTTATTTCTACCAATACAAAGAATACGTGGGAATTTGATTCAATACATATAATTAAGAATATTAGATGAATGAATTAAAGGCAAAATAAGCAATCAAACCAATCATGATGTTATGGTTTGATCGAAAAACCACGTTTGTGAATGAAGAACGATATAAGTGAACAAGAACTTTTGATAGTAGCTAAAAGGCATAAAATAAGCTTGTGTTGCTTTTTCTTTTTTTCGTGTGTCAAAAGAAAAAATTTCCCTTTATATAGTAGGAGAGTACAAGTTTAAAAAGGGTAAAAATCTTTCTTTCTCGTTAATTACTGTTCCATAACTGACATCTAGCGAGACCCGCGCCGTGATATCCGTTTAGGCGCGAATATCACGGCCTCTATCCGTCGTGTCTGTTCACCTTATTTCCCGAGGTCTTAAAACTCGTTTTTGGCCAGGGGCATTCATTTTACCATCCCAATGACGAGCACATCGTTCACTCTTCCTGGATCTCGATAGGAAAGATCTCTAACCTCGATTAGAATCTCGTGCATCCGTACCCTTCTTCCGTTTTCTCACCGGAAAATCGGGTATACATTACCCGCTTTTACTCGTACAGACACATCATGGCGCATATTTTGTATATGCGAAACTATATAATATGAATCTGTGTTGGACTAAATAAAGTAGCAGACAGAACAGGACAGATCACCAAAGGTTATGTGGATAATATATATTCCCTCCTTTTTTTAACAAGAAATGTTGGGTTAGAATCCTGAAAATAAAAACACTTTTGATATGAAGCACTTTACCTGCCTTGAAATTGGTCTTGCCAACAAGAATTCGAATTAGTAGGACCCTAACGAGTAGTGAAGGATAACCCAAATAAAAAAATCCAGAACAGGATAGAAATTCCATCAGTCGTACATTCACAACCGTTGGATTCATAGAGACAGGAGATTCCTTTTTCGTGGAATCAAATGCTTTTATTAGGCCAAGTCGTGGCAGGGTTTTAGAGTCAGTATAAGATTTTGTGTGAAACTGAAAATATTGGTAATATTATTTATTTGGTATTAAAGCCAAAAAGAGAAGGATAAAAGCTAATTTAGAAACTGCACCAAATATATACACCGCCGTAATTTAACATATAATAGCTAGAGTTTTGTGGATATTAGAATAAATTTTACGTATACCTTTGTCTTTTACATTTCATGGTTTATCACCAAGTTACCCTTGCCACTTCATCATTTGGGAGACGTTTCTATACATTCATAGGAAAGTTAGGGGGGAAATGGCGATAAACATGCAAAGACGATACTATATTTTAATTTGATGGGTTTAATCTTTATATTTTAGTCAATAAACCCCATTGCATTTTCAAAATTATGGGGTCAAAATATATTACTCATTGTAATAAGCTCCTTACTAAAATTACTGTGATTCAATTGAATCCATACCATATAAAAAAGAAAATATAGACCTCAATATGCTCCGTCAGCTATCACATTGCTTCTAACACAACCTATCAATAAAAACCTACAACTTTTTAACAGGCAATCAGATTCAGAGACATAAAGGTAATGGGGAAAAAAACAAAAAAAACAGAAGCAAGCACAATGTAATTTTCTAAAGCAGAGAATGTGATCTACGTTAATCTCTACCTTTCTCTTACATGTGGGTGAAGGCTATATGCTATTTTCATGAAACATGATAAATAAGTAACAGATGAAATTGATGGATCAGGAAAACTAAGTTTCTATTGCTGTCATAAAAGAGAAATTAGAGCAAGCTTTCTGCGGAAGGAAGAAGCTTTTCATTGTAGTTGGCCGTGGAAAGGCTGAGATTGAGATAGAAGTGAAGAAGATGGAAAGATCTGTGAGTTTAAGTTGAGTGGGTGAAGCAGAAACAAATTTACACTAGTACATACGCCATTGTCAATCATCTGAAAAGGGTATGCTACCATAAATGGCCAAAAACAAGTCTACCAATGCTGCAGATTTACAAACAGAAGTTTTAACACTCCATCCAGTACCATGGTATTAACTTCATAGAATAGAAGTGGATAAGAGATTACCTATGAATGAGTAGCCACCACTTCATCCCTCCACTACTACTATTCTTTCACAGTTACACCTAGTCATTTCGATCATTTGAACAACATCTTGCACAGCTTTTGGCGTATAGAGCAACTACCCACTAAATAATGTGGATCCAAAAGGGACATCTCTTCCTGCTTCTGAACAAAATACAAGCGAGAGAAGATGGACACTAGTCGTTGAAGGCAAAGTAATATCTGACATTATTCAAGTGACAGTTGGAATAGAAAATACTTTTATGTCACTGCAGAATATTTTTCAAACAACACGTTACTCCTCAGCTGCTTCCTCCACTCCCAACTGCTTACTATATGTGGATAAATTTACCAATGAGCTTCTACAGCAATCCTTCTCCTGCCAATAATAGAAAAAAGTACAATTCCAATAAAAGCAACAGCAGGGAAGAACCAATATTTCATGAAAAACAAACGTGACAAAGGGGATCTGATTTAGGAAATAAATCGGTAGTATAGCCCAAAGCTCACAAATTTCAAGAACAAATTTTTTTTTTGTTGTTGAGAAGGAAGAATAAACAATTTTATATAACAGAAGAAAACTTACGGAGCTCATCAATAGAGATACTGCTGACACTTTCACCACCTTTTATAAGCCGAATCCTCCCTGTGAAAAAATTGTATAACATCAGATGCTTTTTAACATCCGATTCACGGACAACGCAGTTTTTCATACAATAATACAGCAGCAGCAGGTGGCAGCTATTTATAAAAATAGTAATATTAAATAATTATTTTGCAGTATATTTTTATATCGGTTATCTCGTATTTATGAAACTATTAGGTGATCAGATACAGAATCTAAAGCAGAGTAACATCTCAAAAGCTGTTTACCGCATTTACTCCCTCTAACTCGATTTCAATGTTATGCTTTCTATTCAGTTCAAGGTCCCCAGATTGATGCAATGGTTCCACCTTTTAATTCCCAAAATAAACTACTATCTTACTTTAATCTGTGGTTACCAAAACTTATGAACAGGGAAAAAGATATAAGATGATATAATGAATGGCAGCTTTAACTCGCAGGATACCGTGACAAATTAACACTCCTTTTATCCAAAAGTTTCAGTAATGCATCTCCATCTTGTAACACCATACAAGATTGACAACGCCTTAGAATATACTCCTATAACATTCAAAATTTAAAGATAAAAAACATATTCATGGCTAAATCATAATTTGATGTTCTTCCTCAAACAATCTTTCCTTCGACAAGTATAAGTAAATCATGCAAATCTGATAAAAATTACTAAATGAGTTTCTAAATATCTGTGTCCAATGAAATAATCACATAATATAGGGTGCAAGGAGTACCATTCAATGCAATGTTAGACACCCACATCTTCAAATATGACAAACCACGTGTGCTTACAATAAACATAAGGACGTACCATCTCTGCGCACACAAATTTCTGGTATGCTTTTAACTTCACCACTGAGACTATCATTATAGACTCTGGTTTCAATATCACCCTCAATGTAGACTGAGGAGCTGATAAAACATATACATTAGAATAAACGAGAAACAAAATGTGGTGTATAGACGGAAAAAAAGGTGCTTACTTTTTGGTAAGTTGCTGAACGGAGTACTGCCCAAGCATATCATTGTGCACCGCGACCCTATGCCACTGACCAGGCTTAGGCAAGTTTCTGTCTCCCGTGATTCTCTGATCGAACATGCCACCTGTTCCAACTGTGAAGATAGTTACAGTTCGGCCATTTCTCAATATTTTCTGCACAGGAGATTGCCCAACTCTGCCACATATAATAGCCTGTCAAAAAAATATATCCTGCCTTTAAATTGGTCTTTCGGTTACTCGAAAAAACAAAACGAACAAAAATTGAAAAGATAAAATATGCCACATCTTTAACATTTTATGTTAGGAAACCAAAATAGATAATCTGACAGTTTCTTTTATTTGGCTGTGGTTTTGGAACGATGGGATTTCTCAAACAAAATCACTGTTCAGAAATCGCATTTCAACTCCAACTTCCATCATTCCAGTCAAATATAGCTTTAACTAAAATAGCTTCATTCTCAACCAAGTTCCTAACAATTTCTACCAAAAGGTTGTACTTACCCAAGCAGTGTGAATGCAGCTCTTCAGGATCATATCTCCAACGCAGAGCATATATATATATATATATATGAAAACCTACTTAAATTTCAACAAATACTAGATCTAAACCAGTACTGTTAAAAGTACAATGAGATCAATGCTAAAAACCTTATGGGTTGTTTAGTTCAATTGTGGGATAGACAAGGATATTCCATGGAATTAGCTATCCCGCCTTCTATATAGGATAGCTAATACCATCATTTTGGTATAAAATTTATACCGGTATTAGCTAATACCCATTACCAAACATGGGAAAAATACAATCCCAAATTCTATCCAGGGATTTAGTATCCTTATCCCTATTACCAAACGACCCCTTAAAGGTTGAAGCCTATCAAGTTAAATTATGGATCTACCTATGCACCCAAGCCACATATGGAGTCGGTTGCAACAATTTTTTTGTGCAAACTCAGAATGATCAAAGAGAAAAACAAAAGTCAGTGTAATAAGATAATGGATTAAAATTAGATTAAACACTTAAAGAACACAATCTAATCAAATAGGAGTAGAAAATTGCTCATAAAACTAACATATACGTGTACAACATGTTAGCCTTCTTGTCATTCATTCTTTGACTTCTACTTGTACACATTGCATTTATGACTCAACTTCAATACGCTTATAGGGCTTTCAACAAGAGCACATACCTTGTGCACACCCCGAAAATTCCAGCCCTTTCTGGGATCCACACTTTGCAACTGCAAATCGGGCTTTTCGGGAAGAAAATCATCATCATCAATTTCTACAGCTTCTTTATTACTTACAGGCCCATCGTCATCACTAAGAAATGTACCAGTTGAATAACACAACCTAGAGCTTCCTTGCACACGCATGACTGTAAAATGCAATAAAACAACCATTATCATAAAGAAAACTACTTTTTCAGAATGGCCACCAACTGTTCGGTCAAAATCCTCTTTTTCGAACCTATGTCTTCAATTTAACCAGTACTACATTACATGAATCAGTAATAAACAAAATGAATAAATACAATGAAAGTGTAATTGTTTACCAAGGGAAGAACAGGGTCTTGTGACAGGAGAGACGCGTAACAATTTGACGATTTTAGCAGCCATTGAATTCATTTTTGAGCTGAACGGAACTCAGAGACGGGAGAATTAGGGGACAAGGAGGGTTTTAGTTTTACCGCTATACACTCTTTATACGGGTCGGGTTTGTACCTTGGGCCAGGCAGAGTTTGCCTAGTATGGACCCGAGTACTAAGCACCAATTTGCTTCTCGTTTGTGTTGCACTAATTTTAGTCAAAATAGCACGAGTTAGTCAGTTTTTGGATCGGTCATTCAAAAATAATCAGTGTTTGCCGAGTCATTGAAAAATAATTATTATTTTGCTGTAGCAGAGATCGGTCCAGTATAATATATTGGAGTTCCAGTATATTATGCTGGAGTATTTTTCTGGTTTTTTAACAGTAATTTCGTTCAGATTTATCTTTACTTGAAAAGTGGCTAAATTTCGATGACTTTTGAAACTATGACTATTTTGAATGATCACTTGTAAATCTAGCTATTTTTTAATTTCATTGTACAAGTTCGACTTTTAAAATGGTCCTCGCCTTTATCGGTTTTGTTTAATTGAATTTTTACCTGATTATGCTATATTATAAATTTATTTAATATAATATAATTTAATCCCTTGTTTAGTTAGACTTCTCCTACCCTTTGCTAAATGTGTGAGATAATTAATAAGACATTCTTTTATTGACCAATAATGCCAATGTTTAACGTGTTAAGAGTATTGGTTGCAACATTAACAAGTCTCAAAATTCAAACCTTATCAATTCATCAATTCAGACTCGCATTTGTCTCGGTTATACTTCTCGATGTGGCTTAGCTCCATGCCTAAACCTATTTCAAACAGTAAAAATTAATTATTGGAGAGGTATAGTCATCTTCAAGAACATTACATACATTGTTATCAACAATATAAGAAGAAGAAGAGTACTGCAGAGAAAATTAGAGAGGGAGAATTCTTATTGATTTGGCATGAATTACAATGGAATAGAATCATCTATTTATAGTGAGAGGGTGATTTAGCCACCAAGTAATAAACCCTAGAATCTCTCCAAATATAGACATTCACCATAAATAAAATGCTATTTATAACACTCCCCCTTAAATGTCTATTCAACAGATAATGTGCCTCGTTAAAACCTTAACTAATATAAAACTCCGTGGGAAAAAATTATAGAGAAGGAAAATAGTACACATATCTAACAATATGCCTTTTGGTTGCCTCATTAAAAAACTTGCAAGGAAAACCTAGTGGGACAAAACCTTATAAGGGAAAAAGAGTGCAAGGTGCGTTAACTCCCCTTGATGAGAGCATCAGTTCACATCCTTGAGCCTTCGTATCCCAATCTTGTGCACTAGCTTCTTGAAGGTTGAGGCGGGCAAAGATTTGGTGAATAAATCTGACATGTTAACTCCAATGAAAATGTTGCATCTTGAAAATCTTCGCTATCATATTATCATACTTATAGTTATAGCAAGATACCTTTGTGCATAAATTGCACTTAGTATGTGGTCATTCTTGACCAAAAAATTCTCCAAGAATTGCATATGCTATCAGCATTTTAAATCGTTTATGGATTGCCATATGAGTATAGTCAATAAGCCATATAAATAGACTTTAGATTTGTATCAAGTTTTCATGTCATGCTAGGCATATAAGATACATAAAGGTGATAGCACATACCATTGTCTTTATACTTTTAAGTGTTTGAACTACAGGTCCAAAATTAATTGTCTTTCATGTGAAACCAAATTCTACTTGAATTGTTTCTCCAGACTCAAGATCCTCATATATATTTAGCGTTATAATCAATGTCGTCGACAAACATTTTATATCGGTTCCAACCTTCTAATTTTTCATAAATACATAACATAGAGATCCCTTCATTTATATATTCAGGTACCTAAATCTCTCATGAGATTTTATGAAGTGTTATGTCATGTGGTTTTCTAGATCTCTTGCCTCCTTTATTATGATCATTTTGATCATTCGCTCATCTTCTTTATGAAGGAGTTTATTTGAAACCAATTGTCTATGCGCTTTAAGCGTACAATAGACTTTATCCTTTTAAGACTTAATAGGAGCATTTGCAATGAGAATATAGTTACTTTCTTTGGATCAGTAAATACGTCCGGCATGTTTTGCAATATATTGCAGATGAATTATTTTTTGTGAACTTCAAGTTTATATTATCTTATTCGAGGATCTAGATGTACACATGATAATTCATTACACGTAACTTTTTCTCAATTGTTTATCTTATCTCCCTCTCATGTTAGAAAAACTAACTTGCTTCCTCAATTTTGAAAATATATCTTTGTGCGTTATGGCGTTAATCAAAATATACACCGCATATCAATAATAATAAGATAGAATTATTTGGTTCCTGAGCCCGAACCACTTGTGAGAGGAGAAAATAATATACTTTCGTATATAATGTATATCAAACTGATATGCAAAATTTTGTTCTCATAAGCAATTGTTTAGCTATTAAGTGGAGGCACTCAATAAATCAGTTTTCTTAACCAACTGTGATGTAAACCAACTTATCAAGATTAACTATCTTGAATAAAAAATCTAAAAATTATGCTCTAAATCAAATTATTGAGCAAGTTACCTCGCAAACACCATGTTACGGGTTAATAATAATTGCACATGTAACCATCTCATAGATGTATCTTATGTGGTGTACATGGCAGGTGAATGAGCACATATTCACCTTTGATATTCCAGCATTCATGGAATTCAATCCCAATGTTAGTTGATCTAATAATTAATGAGAACAAGCAATATAAGAGAATTCGTAAAGAACTTTCTAGTTCTTTAATATTTACCCATGTGAATTCTCTATTATTTTTGCACATCATACTTAAATTGATATGGCTAAACCAATTATGTCAACTGGATGTATCTTATGTGGTGTACATGGCAGATGAATGGGCACATATTCACCTTTGATATTCCAGCATTCATAGAATTCAATCCCAATGTTAGTTGATCTAATAATTAACGAGAACAATCAATATAAGAGAATTCGTAGAGAACTTTCTAGTTCTTTAATATTTACCCATGTGAATTCTCTATTATTTTTGCACATCATACTTAAATTGATATGGCTAAACCAATAATGCCAAATGGATAAATTATCAATATTGATAAACTTTAGATTTACACCATGACGTGTGCAATTATCAATAAACTCCAAGTTTATTATGATATGGGTTCTTATATCAATAAACATTCACTTTAGTGTGGTATTATTTTATTTGTGTAGTACAAACTGAAAAATAAAGCGGGTAGCTTTTCACATACATACTATCCCGCTACAAGTTGTAGTAATAGAAGATATTAAATCCTTCCTTTATTTATAGTCTTAATATAATCAACCGTTTTCGCGTATATTTTGGAAACTGAATAAGTATCTTTGAGACTTACTACACAATACCTTATTGGTAATCAATTGTGTTTCTCCATAATAGTAATAATTGGCTCTTCCAGAGCTCTCAATTAATCTGGTACTACCACATATTCATCAATATCCATATGGTGAATATCTCTTTTAAGGAGAAAGTTATATCATTATGGTTATGGTCAAAATTATACGCAAGATATGTTTCTTGCATTATTGTTGTCCTTTAATAATCACATTGTCAAAATATTTTAGCGTGCAATAGCTACGTGACCAATGACCATTCATCTCATAATAATGATATTATTTTCTTATATCATCTCAAACCTCCTTCTAGAGATGAGTGTAGTATATTCACTACCACTAGCATGTTCATATTCTTCCAAGAATGAATATGTATTCATAAATCACATATTGTCACATTCAAATTTTGAATGGACCATAATCATCTATATGTGCTTTACAAAATCTCATGTCAAATCAATGACAAATATTACTTTCACATAGTGAAGGATAATTTTGACAATCTTTATTATTCTCATTATCACAATGATAACTGTTTTGCTCAAAAGTTGTCATATATCTTATGAGTGTAAAATAATATAAATAAATTACGAAAAAATCATAGCAAACCGTAATAATCCATTGGACCAAATGCAGGATGCGAAAATAAGTACTCAGAGTTAGGAGGAGAAACATTGAAAGCCTTTATTGATTATATTGATTTGGTCTGCCTCTCCATGAAGAAGTTCAGAGCCTTACAGTGGTGTTCCCCTCTCCCATAATATGGGTATCGTTGTGTCTTTTCTCTCTCTCTCATGAATAGTGGAGAAGAAGAAGCCCCCTTTCTAGGGTTTCCTCTCTTGGTATTTATACTGTAAGCTTCGTGAGCTGGCAATAAGTGGCCGTGACCACATTGAGGTTTCGCCTTCATGATGGCAGATGGGTCGTGGCCTTGTTGATCGAATCAGATAAGGGTTAAATACCGTTAATTCTGAGTGGTCTTACCACTTATTAGTCATGAATTAGCTTAAGACGGGATTAACTTCGTTATTTATCATGGGGTCAGATTCTGACCCATACAGTTAGTCCCTCCGCTTATTGAGATCGTGCCTTGGCCGAGCTCGATGAGTAGACTTCATCGACTGTAGTTTGAGAAACTCGGACAGGGAAGTCGACTGTCGCTTCGGTCGAGGCCGAATTCTCTTTAGCGATGGCCCTTAGCCTTGTAGAGTGTTAGTGTTTTGTTATTTTGTTATCAAGTCGTCGTTCGATCAAGGTTGAACTCTCCTCCTTGGCGAAGGCACTTGACCCTTTAACTTAATTCGAGTGAGGTCGAGCTTTGTTGTGCTCTGATCCTTACGTTTGTTTGGGAGCATAACCGTGGACCACGGCAGACGGGTCATATGCTATGCAGCCGAGGGGGAGTAAGGGCACGTTTGATACGTGTTTGGCGACGTCCAAAATTTTGAAGGCGCACAGAACATCTCCTCAGCGTTCATAGGTCGTTACAACTATTTCGAAGGTGAAACGTCGGTTGGTGACTGAAAAGCCGCTTCATGGAGCCTGTCATAATGACGCAGGTTTCTGTAGAACTGAACTGTTTTGCGGTTGGTCATGTAGTTAATAATGTCTATTGGGGTTCGTGAAAGCCACTTGTGTTGCCTATAAATAAGGGCTGAGGCATTTACTTCTCATATTTTCATTGTTTGTCTGAGAGAGATTCTGAAGAAGCTTTTCTTCCTGCTAATTCACCTTCATCTTTGTTCTTTGATCGTTATAACTTCCATCTTGTCCATCAAACTTTGTTTCTTTCTCGTTAGTGAATCAACTATGGCAGGCAGTTCTTCCCAAAACGTTCTTCCGATGGATCCTCCGGTTAACTTTCCGGTGGTTGAAGGGCCATCTCCAGCAATGGGAGGTGCAGAACCGGTGGAGACCGATGAAGTTCCATCAATTGATGAGATAGTATCTCTACCCGGAGGCCTGATGACTGAATTCACTGTCAATGGTGGAGAGGATCAGGTGAATGAAGCCCCGTTAATTGGGGAAATTGGGATGGCCCAACTACGGGAAAAGGGGTAAACCCCAGCTATGCTGACGTCGTTCTTGCTAGAAGCGAGGAGAGGGTCCACATCGACCGCAGGGGATACTGCGCCTTTTATGCCTATCCCTTCAAGTTGGGTTTTAAGCTCCCGCTCCCAATGCTGGTGGTTGATTTATGTCGTTATTAGGGGGTATGCCCAGGTTAGCTTGCTCCTTCTATTTACAAATTGCTAGCAATGTTTATCAAATATGCAGAACTGCCCGGTAGGGAGGTCACACTGCAGCATGTGCTTAGTCTCTACGCTCCCCAGAGAGTTCGCGGTACCATGATTCAAGCGTGCCCTCGTGGGTCGAGGGTCCTGACTGTGAAACTGGATGACGAGGTCGACCCTCACCCTTTTGAGCACTTCTTCTACATCAGGACTGAACATTTAGTGGCGTGCCCCACTGGGTTCCCAGAGGCTTGGAATCATGCACGCAAGTTCTTTAATCGCCGAATTCTCTTTTCTACCCCTCCTTACGTCTTGTGCTCGTAAGCGTTAACTCGTGTCAATTTTGTAGCCGAAAAGTTGCTGCCGACTTTGTTAGCTGGGATGCGTGAGTGGGTTGAGGCCGTGCTCCCCCATACGGTGGGGAGAGGCATGGTCGTAGGCTTGTGATAGGTGAAAAGTTGATTTTTTCCTCTGTTCCGCTTTGTTTCAACTCTATTCATCAACTTTGTTTTTCTGTGATCAGGGAGGGCACGCCACGTCAGGGCCCCTCAGTTGTCCTTCCGTCGGCCGGGTACAATTACTCGGTTCACTATAGCACCGGTGTCGCGCCCAGTACCGAGGGCCGCGTCAGTTGAATCTTCAGCGGCTCTTTCTCCAGCACGGGGCGGACTTCGGGACGAGGGGCCATCGGGGGTTGTGCGCCTTAGAGCGGAATCGCTGTCAAATGGGGAGTAGGAGAGGCCATTGATAAGGCACAGGGTCGTGTTCACGTCGGCTCCTCCTGTGGTAATTAATTTGGACTCCCCCCAGCGGATGCGGAGAGGAGTGCGGCTGCGGTGCCTGCCCTTGAGGGCGGACAAACAATGGGGGTTGCCCCGATTGGCTTTTGCCATGATGATACCGTCGCTTCGGTGACTCAATTGGTGGTTCCAGTCGCTGAGACGGGAGGTAGTTCCTCAGCCGCTACTAATGTTGGTGAGTTAAGCGCTCCTTCGGTGGCTACGGCGGGTGGTTATACCTCGCTGGTGGCGGAAGGAGGAACGGATGCTGTAGGAGATGAGTACGAGTCCGAATCCGACTTGGACCTCGACGACGTCCGTATGTTCCAGGAAGGCTTCACTAATTCAGTGGTGCATGTAGAGGGGCGATCTCGCTTCATCGAGGTTCCCCACAGAGTTGAACTTATTGCTCCAAGGGAAAAGCTTGGTGCCGTAGTTTGAGCTGCTATGCTCGGAGGCCGAGAATGCGTCGTTGAGGGACATTACGGATATCGGACTGATGAATGAAGTGGCCGTGATGGGCTTGAGAGTATATAATATGACGTCGGTTCGCTTCTTCTTTGCCTTAGTTTGTTCTTTATCTTAATCATTGTCTTTGCTTTACAGTCTTATTTGTTGGAGGTGGAGAGCATCTGTCGAGCCAACGTATGCTCGGGGAAATTTTTGCGAGCGTTGTAGAAGTACCGCTGCTACCGAGATTGATGCCGAGAGATGCACATACGTTTGAGGAATGATCCCCATAGTCGGGCCTTGGTCGAGGAATTGGCGAGGCGGGAGCTTCGGATGCAGCAAACACTTGGCAGAACGAGTGCTCTCAAGGAGCAGCTCCGTCAGAAGGATGAGGAGCTTGAGGCGTGAAAGAGGGTTGCAGATGAGTGTGAGCGCCAGGGCCAGGCTAAGGCGGCGGAGGCCGCTGCGGCATGGAACGGGAAAGTGATTGCATTGGAGGGTGAAGTTGCAGCTTTGAAGCTTCAGTGAGGGATGCCTCGTCGAGGTCTGGGGCGTTGAAGGAAGCTATCCGTGTGCACGAGTCCCAGCGGGAGTTGGAGAGGGCTGTTGCGGCCTTTAGAGAAGCGGGTCTCGAGGACCGGATTGGTGTCTTTGAGCAGGACGCCCAAGTCATCGCAGACCGGATCACGGCCATAGAAGAAGAGAATCAGCGCCTACGGGACCAGGCCTCTTCTTCCAGCCAGGCTCGCGAACTTTGGGTCTTTGCTGAGGCCCAACATGATGTATATAAGAATTTGTGGGAGGCCGGCATCGTGACCGAAGCTGATTTTGAGGGAGCGGATCAAAAGACTCGTGAGGCCCTTACCGACTGCCATTTTGACGTGACGATGCTAGAGGCTGCTGATGGTGCAGATGGTGGCGCGGATGGCGCCGAGGAAAAATATGTTATGCATTTTTTCTTGTCTTGTTCGCTGTTTGGCATTAGGTGTTTCTTGTTTTTCTCCTTCTTTTTCCTTGTACTAACCGGCCTTGGCCGGGTGTAAGCGGGGATGACACGCAATTAACTTTGTAGATAAATGAAATCTCCTTTC